>JAYMSY010000829.1:0-10484 GCA_036897685.1 Monsonia emarginata
TGTAAACTTATTTACTTGTTTTCAAGTTTTGTTAGTGTCAAAAATCAACTCAATAGTTAAATTGATAGTTTAAAGTTACTTTATAATTTTATTTTCCAATAATTAGAAAGTTTAAAGTTTTATTTTTCAATAATTTTGTTATTTACTCTTAATGTACCACTATCTTTCTTATTTGGCTCACTTGTGAAGGGATATAATTGATAATTCAGTGTAAATATACTACCTAAAATAGAAATGAAACACTTATTTTAGAACAATTATTTTTAAAATTAAGACATTTATTTTGTAACAGAGGAAGTAATACTTTTTGTGATGGCCAAGTAAATTATAATTTGAGTATGGCATTTTTAGAATTGAAACCAAGGATGGTAATAAATTATTATCCTATCAAATTTGAGTATGTGCCAAGAAAATGTAATGTTGTAGTCTATTTGTTGGCCGTTATAAGCACACTTTACATGTTAGAATGTATTTGTGTGAAAGACATAGATGTTTCAGATAATGTTATGATTTGTGTACCGGTGAACTTAGTAATTGTTGCTTAATAACATTAGGTCATTTTTAATGGGTTGTTCTGTGGCTGCTACTATAGCAATCGTTGGCTGTGGCATCCAGGTGAAGTGATGGCTGCTGGCTTCGTATGTCAGGGCTTCAACATGACTTCTCTCATATGATTACTTTTGCTTCTTTTTCAACGCAAAAAAGAATAAAAAAATAACTAAATAATTGCAACTCAACGAATTGATGATCAACTCGCCGACATGTACTTTCAAACTATTTTTTAAATATTTTTTTCTTCACATAGACTCATTTTTTTAGGAGGACAGCAGATGCCCTGACTTCTCAACGAGCTACTTGTTAGATGTTACTCAATTTGTATTTTTTTTTTGTCTAAGCTTGAATATTGTTAATTAAGCATTTTATTGGCCTCTCATTAGTTGAAAATCAGGCATTGAGGGAGAGCTGCCCAATTGCATGCCCCATTTCTACAATCTTGTTCATATATACACATTAAATTCAAGTGAGAGTGATACAATTAATAGATAATTGCAAATTTAGTAATTGATAGAAGCTCTAGAAAGCAAAATTAATAGTATTAAATCTCAATTATTGAGTTTGATTTGGCCTCTTTGGACACAAACCCTTGTGCCTAGGTTCCTGTCCACACTTCTCTGGATCTTTCTGGTGATCCTTTTTTTTGTTGCACACAAGAATATATACGTCACAATTGGTAAATCAAGGATTTGGAATCTTACAATTGATGAAGGCTCTTCACACTTTCACATTGGGTTCTAAATTAAGCTTTCAATTTCTATTTTACAGAGAAAGTTTAGCATAAATTACTAATTGTGTTCCTTTCATTAGTCAGTTAAATTAGATGAATGATGTCATATGAGGTACACAGGGTGTAAAATCAAGCAAAAAATGTGAATAGTTAATTTTTACAAATAGTCAAATAAGACATTTATTTTGAAGCAGATAAAGTAGCTTTTAAAATGGGTCACGTGCTTAAAGTAAGTGCGGGTAAGAATCGAGAGAGTTGTCTTTTTTTGTATGACATTCTTTCAAAATATACAGATCCAACCAGTTGAGGGACTTAATTATCAATTTCAACATAAAAATGTTATAAAATAGCACTTGAGATGAATAGTATTTTTTTTGTTGATATTTGAGATGAATAGTATTAGTCATAGTTGATCTATATAATATGAGCTCATAAGATCATAAATTTACAAAATTAAGATAGTGATTATGTTGGTTAAGTCTATCCATCCAAAGCTCCAACTAGTTGATTAAATCAAAACATAATATTCATACTTCCCATAAAGAGATTCATCAAATATCTCACACTTTCCATTTCTTTATAGCATTAAGCAGATATATATTGTATTTGTCGGATAACTTTTTGTAACATTCCCAAATATATGGTTCACTAATAGCATATGCTTGATTCCTAATGAGATATCAATGCAGATGCAAACTTTGTATTAAAAAATATTACTGTGGAAAGGGATGTAAAAATTGATGCGAGTGATCTTGATATAGGTCTCGCATTTGCATTGGAATCGCCAACTAGTCGAGATGACATTTTTTTTGCTAAGTTTTCACGCATGAGAAAATTATTTCTTTTATAAAAAAAAAAATTGGTCTTCTCGCCGATAGGACAATCTCGCCTTGCCATTTTTAACTACACCACTATAGGAATTTGATTCCAAAAGCATGAGACTCATATTTTGCATTTGGCATCTCAATTTTTTCACTTTGCATTGTACAAGTTCTAAAGGGTTACACGAATAAAGTTATCCCCGAACTTGGGATTTAATTAGTCCAATGGTTATGTGTTCGGGCCCATGATCGTGAGGTCATAGGTTAAAACTCTCATTAACACGACCTTATTTTCTGGTTGTTGGGGTCTCTCTCGATAGATTTCGTTAAGATCACTCTCATTAACGACCTAGAGAAAAAGAGGATGAGATTTGAACTCGATCAAATGCTCGTTAACTCAAGTGGTTATTATCCACTTGTAGGCTTTGGTTTGCAATTTGTTAATAATGGTTAATATTTAAATTTTCCATGCCTTGGACAACAATAGAAGTGTAGAATGGTCCCAACACAAAAATGATCTATAATTTTTTGGAGCTACAACTTGCACTATTAAATGATATCTCTTAAAACCTAAAAGTAAAACACCTTTGTCTCAAACAAGTGAAGTATTTATTTTATATATAGAAGAGCACTCAAGAACTGTTGCAGTGTTGCCTCACCCAATTCACCTTCCACACACTCTATACTCAATTATTGTACACCACAAGATTAATTTAAAAAAAACATGACTTTTTTTATTAAAAATATATAATTTATACACATGTTGTCCTGTATTACACAACTAAAAATAATTTTTTTCACAAATTAATTGATAAAAAAAGTGTATATTACATACCCAACGCCTTAAAATAGTTGGTGAGCGTGTTCACACAAAATTAAGTGATTAGATTATGAGTTTAGTGTTTGATCATATAAGTAAAAAATTAAACACATGAGATTCTTTAATTAATCATATGATTACGAATAGTATGGTTGAAATCCACCGATTAATTTGATTCTTAAGTTGCCCTAATCATTGGGAAGTTGAGCTTAATTAAAAATTAAACATGCATGGGGGTTGGCTAGCAAAACCCATTTTGGGAGCAAAATGTCAAAAATTTAATAATAAAAGAATAAACCACAGTTGTTGGACCAAAAACATATTTAAAAATTACAATTATACAAAAATATATTAGACTGAAAGAGATTGATCACTTGGAGTCTTTCATGGCTAAAAAAAAGCATGGAAAAACTTAATTATTTAACTAGTAAACAACCTTTCTTGATCTCACCTTATATTCACAATTAGTCTATATCTTAATTAAAAAAAAAACAAGCTAAACTTAATTTATTAATTATATTTGAAAGCTTGATCTGCCTTTACATACAAAATCATCTTCTGAGGACAACTTTTGTTGACAATCAATCTGGTTTGTGACTTTCTCAAACCTCTCCGATAAAAAGAAGCCTTGGAGTCCTTTTAGGGTTCTTGCTGCTGCAACTTCCACAGTAAATATGGCTTTTACCGGTCTATGATCTGATAATTTTGATTCGCCTCTAGCGTACAAATGTTGCTTTAGTCCCTTTCCGTGCCAAATTATTCGGTCACACCTATATAATAAAGTTTACATGATAAATAACATACATTTTCAAACACCTGTAAGTAATGTAATTCAAAATTAAGTATTTAGTTACCACGCAGGAGCGCGCCTTTTGTCACATTTTTTGCCTTCAATACAACCGTAGTACGCATCGGAATTTGGAACATACTTGTATGTCGGAGCAAATGTAATTTTCGACTCGCGCCAACCTTCGAACACTTGACCGTCCACGAGCTCCATTGTTAGCTTAATTTCACAAAAGAATAAAAAAATGTTAATAATTAACACGAATGACAAGATTAATTAAAACTATAATTATTATATATAATTAAGTTTATTGTAACATTTGACTACCTGATCGTTTTCTAGTAAAGCGCTCCATTCTTTTCTATCAACTAATGATCGAGTCGTTGCTTCGGGTAGAGAAATTCTATAATTCAAATCTCCAAGCAAAATTACCCGACTGCAATAAATTAATTACATAACACAATTAATTTAATTAGCTGATATCAACAAAGATATTTTGATTGTTTATTAAAAGAGAGGCTAATTAGTATCTTCTAAGTGCAATTAAAGTGAAAAATATCTTCATTAACCAAATAAAAAACACAAAATATCTTGATTAACAAGTCAATTAGAAGTTGATCAACCTTTTTCATGCGGTTAATTAAGTCCACTAAATAAATTAAAAAACCATCCCAACAACTACCGAATTCCAAAAAACATTGATTAAACTAAATTAGAGTCACTAACAAAGCAAGTTTCTTTCAATATTTATATTTTTGGCGCCTTCAACAAATATACGACAAATTCATTTAAAGTTTTTATATGTGCTAACATGTCTTGTTCTCTTTTTATACTCTATATTAGTGGAACAACAAGTTCTTAATTAATTGTCATAATAGTGACATTTATAATTGAATTTCACTAATTTGATTGGTTTAAACTTTGGACGGTCTCAATAATTAATCAATTAATTATTTAATTAACATATTCACGTACTCATGATCAAGAATTTTTCTGGGCAAATCAAGAGAAGAGCCTCTAGGAAAGCTTGTTCGGGACAAAACCTCCGTAGCGTTTGAGTTTCGGTACTTCTCGTCGCCTTCTCTGCCTCCAGAAGCTAAATGAGTGCACACGAAGCAGAAGCTAGTTTCATGTAACCGGAATCGAACCGATACCGAACCCTGCAAGTTAATTGATTAGTTTAAAAAATAAAATTAAACTCTTGGTTAATTAATTTTTTTGCAGTTAGAATATTCTAGAGAATAAGTGTGAGAGAAAAGGGTTATTCTCTATAATATTATAATATTCGCAGATCAAAATCTGACCCCATGAATTTTTGTGTGCAAAACACTCCGTTTATGGTTAAATCAGCACTAACGGCTGAGAAGCTACACATTATTAGTACAAAATACCAATAGCTGTACTAAAAGTAGATGTAAACACATGTATATATTTAGGACAAGTAATTGATGATATCATGATAATTGAGACACAAAATGATGTGACTAATGATTATTGTGCATGAAAATAACATCTAAAAGTGTATACTTGTTCACAAGAAATAGTAACATTCTTTTTTTTAAGTCTTTATATACACAAAAAAAAAGTTGTGGTATAATTATTTTGATGTTTTTGTGTGCATGTATTGAATTTGAAGATACCTTGTTTCCCAAGCAACCCATGATTCCGCATCCGACGCAAGAAACGGACGGATTTCGGATGAAGGGAATAAGATCCGTTCGGACCCAAACGGAGATTAATATTCCGACCATTTGCTTGCTTATAATGCACCTAAAATCTCGCGAAATGATCGGAACATTTTCTTTGTGTTTGTTATCGCACACTCCTGTCGTTTTCTTGTTCAATACTTCTCTAATAATTGAGTTCCATTTCGTTGTGATCTTGCTATTCTCTGACCCCAATACGTTTCCCGCTCTCAAAGGAACAACTTCTTGAAACCTACATATAACATTGAACATGATTACGAGTTATTCATTTTGAGACAAACAGAATATATAGTTTGTAGCAGTTTACCTACCCGAGAACATAGATATCGCATGGAGGATTGGAGGGGTCGATCCAATCCTTCATGTCCAAATCATCATTGGGTGCAACACCTCCCACGTTCCAAGTGCTAACAAAAACCCTATACCCACAAAAAAAAACACATAAGCATACATGCAGGTCTGAAAGACAATAACCGCAAACGTGAGATTTGAAATTGTTGACGTTCTTATTACTTGTACTTGTGCGTCTTGAGGTTCAAAGACTCTTGATCGAAGCTATGAGGAATATCGACAAAGTTAGTATCCTCTGAGCTAGGAAAATCCGCAACGAAATTGTTGCTGCCCAAAGTTCTCCGGAGGATCTTGTTAGCCACCAATCTAGGCCACAAAACCTACAAAAACAATTAAATTAATAAAACCATTAAAGAAATGAAGGAGGAAAAGCGTCATGTAATAAACATGAGATTGCTGATTTGTGCTGACCTGTCCTTGTTTTCCGGGCATCTTGGTATGGAACGAAAGGGGATGAGATTGAGGATCGAGGAGAGGGCAGAGACAATAATGTGGAAAGCAATTGAAACAGATAAAAAGAGAGGGGAAGGAAATGGATGAGATTGGGGAGGAATGGGACAGAGACCTCTGCAAGTTGTGGGAGGTTGGGGACGGTGACGTGGATGATGGCTACATTACTTACATTAATACGGAGACTAATAAGCTGACTTCAAATGTAGCTCCGGTTGAGGAACAGAGACTTTATGAGGAGAAGCAAAAAAAACACACATGAGTGAGTGGTCTTTTATGGGGATCATGACTTAGAATGTTGTCTTGTCGCTGGTTTTGTAATTTGTAGTATTGAATTTGATGTGTTATATTTATTGCAAGTTGGATGACAAAACCATGCGTGTGTCCGCTCCTCTGTTCCATTGGCACACAACCGCACTATCTTCCACTTCTTTTTTGGTTCCAAAATAATAATAATAATATATTGCTCACGTGTCCACACTTCATTGGCTTTTCTTGTTGCCTTCCCGCACTATTAGATTGGACCATCATTTTTACCATGGCAACACCAATGAGCTGTTTCTTAAAACTGAATGTCAAGTTAATGATTTGATAATTTTTTTTTTAATTTTTTTGTGTTTAAATATTTATGTAAAATGTCTATATGGGAGAATTTAGGTCGCCGACCTAACAGCCAGGTCGCTGATCTGATAGCTTTCGTGGGCGAAATACTCTTCTCCGGGCTTCTAGACCCACACACGACAGCCAGCTGCCGCAACCACCAGATTCTCCCATTAAACATGCCCTTATGGTTATTTACATAAAGATCTCAAATGGGAGATTCAAACTAAGTCAATGATTAGTTTTTTTTATGATGACGAGGGTAGCCCTCTCCGATATATACACTCGTGGGCTACAAAATCGGGACAAAATTTTCTGTGAACTAATTGGTACAGAAAAGTCTACAAATCTCACAACCAAAAAAAATTAATTGACTCAAATTAATGATCAACTGAATACAATCACAAACTCCACCCAATGGACTAGTAAGAAAATGTAACCAACGATTAGTTTTGGATTTGATTGTTTCATTCGACAAATGACCAACCAACGCTATTGTCATCATATTTGAAAATTTTAAGAAACAAAAGTTGGACCCACCAACCACAACCTAAATCCATACATGAATCCCTCTTCCGACTCATGAGTCAAAAAATTATTTTAATTTGTGTAATTTGTATTATTGAAAAAAAAAACTATCCACATTCCACTCATTAATTAGCCTCAATGGTTCTCACCCGTTGCAATTAATATATACCCATGATTAAGTTTAAAATGTAACAAAAATACAATTATCACAATAACATATCAAATTACTGGTTTTAGATTTTTTTTTAACGACAAATACCATATCATACAAATATTTTTTTATGATTTTTTTGTGCTCGCACATTTGACATATAAGAAAATAATTAAATATTACTTGAATAATTAAACAACCGTTGACCCAAAATGTAAAATTAAAATACACATGCGTCAATATATTTGAAAAAAAAAAACTAATTTATCATTTGTCATTTAGATGATAATTATCAAAACTTACGAGAGGTTAACATTTTCCAATACCTCCAACAACCAACCATCTTCCAAAAATAACATAATATTCTCGTAATCACAATTACAAGTCCTAATATTAGATCCTATTAATTCCTTAAACTTTCAATATTAAATTAGTAAAAAAAAAATCTAATCTAATAAAATCAGACCATTTGAATCGGAGACGTACGACAAATCGGGCACGACGTTGACTTAACGAGCTCATGGTCTACGCACAAGTAGTGAAAAGCGTGTTCGCATTTCGGCATGGGCCTGATGGGCTCTCCATCCCTGAAAACGACGTCGCATATGGTGCACCTCTCGGCCCTCCCGAGCCCACTACTGTAGCAAACCAGTTGCAGCTGCTGCGGCATCGCAGGGAATCGCAGCTCCAGCGGGTCGCAGCGAACGTCGTTGACCATCGCGTCAACGCACTCCTCGCTCGTCGTCGTCAGTACGCTCCCAGCCGTCGATCTCGCAGCCGCCGCGCGAGCCGCGAAGTTCCTGTGTAGGGCTCGCGGGAGCCACGCGATGAGGGCGAGCAACAACACTACGGACACGACCAGCGAGATGCTAAAAATAATGACCGTTAGATGAGATAATAAGGGTTGGCGATAATTGTGATGATCCGGGACGGTCGTGATCGTCCGGTGGTGCTGCTTGTAATTATTGCCATCATTGGGGCTTGATGGAGAATCCGCAATGGGCATTGGAGGAGGTGAAAAAAACACATCCATTTGAACGAAAAAAATACAAATCAGTCTCAAATAGTCGTTTTAAAGCATAAGAATCTCGTGAACTGAATCGTCTCACACTCGTGTATATATATAAATGAAATTTAAAAAAAATGACAAGATGCTTAAGATGTTATTAGGCGTGATTAGTGTGAGTAATTAGAGGGTTGATTGGAGATATGATTTGGATTTTATTGATTATTGTGAGGGTTGGATCCTAGTGATTTTAGGCTAAGACATGCATTATGAGAACTTCAATTCCCTCAAAATGAGGGGTTATTAAATGTAAAAAATGGTCTCAAGTTAGGTAATTATGAATTGTAATTAAGACGATTATAAATTATAATCACTTTTGGGGTTTGATATTGATTTGATGTGACTTATTTTCTTGAAAGACAATTCGGGGCTAATTTAGTAAAAGTGGTAAAATTATCCCAATCCCCACAATCATTTTTTTTATAACAATCCCCACGATCATTGAGTGCCCAAATTATAATATATTTGCATGAGAATAAAATTAAAATTTTGAATGATTGAGTAGTTTTGTGACATGACATAATTTCTCAAATATATTGGCAAAAATATATAGATTCGGGAGATAAGAAAACTAAACTTTTATTTTGCAATTATCTATTAAATCATGGAATCTTACCATAGAATAGCCATTCCAAATTTTCAAACCAGGTATTTAGGGACAACTTGTTCTTTTGTTTTTATAAACGAACATATTTATTTTAATTATAACAATTTCAAAACAAAATTTCAAAATATGAAAGTTCAAATATATTGAAAACAATTAAACAAACAACCCTATTAATTATTGTCTATAAAATTAACAATTTTCTTAGTAAGTCATCCATTATGTTAAGTATAAGCTAATTAACCCATTATATATTGTACTCCATCAATTTCAAAATTTGCGTCTTATTTCTAAAAATTATTGTAAAAAATAAGTGTCTCGTTTAGTGAGTTTATTATCATGGATTACCAATATTATTTCTTCATAAGTAGGTTAAATTGGAAGTATGACGGTGCATGAGGATCAAAGGATAGAAATTCAAGTACCGTACAAAATTGAGAAATTTTAATTTTTACAAATGGCCAAATGAAATACTTATTTAGTAACGTAAGGAGTATATATTTTTAGATAGAAAATAAATCATTAAAAATTATTCTTTTCCCAACAATTTATAGGTAATTTTACACTCCCTTCGTCCCATTTTAAGTGTCCCTATTACTTTTTTTTTTGACTCAAAAGTGTTCCTATTACTAATTACACGTAATTTAAGAAAATTAAATTTATCACGTGATTTTACAATATTTCATGGATCATTAATTGTCCCTATTACTTTTTAAGTGTCCCTATTACTTTTTAAGACACGCTAATCTGTATCATTAATTTATAAGGGAAAAAGAGGAAATTTAATGAAAAAACTTACTAAAAATGAAAAGTAGACACTCATTTTGGGACGTCATATTTAGTAAAGTGGATACTTAATTAAGGACGGTGGGAGTATTCTCTTAAAAGCCAAATGGGTAAGGCTTGAGTTTTTAACCAGATGATTATGAATTCGAGTCCCCTTAGTTAGTTTTCTTAAACGTGAGTTTTGTAAACTCCCTTATATCAATTAGAACAGAAGAAGACTAATTCCAAGTTGTATACTTCATGGATGTGCATATCGTAAAAAATTTTATTCGTTCATTCTGGAATTAAAAATTTTTTTTTATGGAAGTGAATTTTTATTTGACGCAATCCATGTGATTGGTGACATGAACCATCACGAATACTAACAAAAAAAAAATAATCGTGATTGGCGATGGGATGACGTCATCCGACAGACGTCACTGGTGACGCCAGCAGTTAGTTACGTCCTCTCCGACATTCCCACACACGCAAAAGCGGTGACGATCGCCAGGTGACACAGCGAAACGACAACACTCACTCCTCGTATAGG
>JAYMSY010000830.1:0-10483 GCA_036897685.1 Monsonia emarginata
AGTGGTTAAGGAGACAGACTCGAAATCTGTTGGGCTTTGCCTGCGCAGGTTCGAATCCTGCTGTCGACGATTTTATTTTCAATGTTTTTTACTTTTTCCCACACTTTATTAACGGTGTATTTTTTTTTTTGGACGAAAACAGATTACTACCAATCCAAAACCCTAACTCTCCTTCGTCGCTCTCTTCCCAGACAATTCTCAGAAAACCCAAAAACTTTCCCGAGAAACCGCAAGAAAACAGTCGCTCTCATTTCGAATCGCCGTCGTCGTCAACAATGGCTTCCAACGCGCCCAATCTAGAGTGTCGCATGTACGAGGCCAAGTACCCGGAGGTGGACATGGCCGTGATGATCCAGGTGAAGAACATCGCCGACATGGGAGCTTACGTCTCGCTGCTCGAGTACAACAACATAGAAGGCATGATCCTCTTCTCCGAGCTCTCCCGCCGTCGGATTCGCAGCGTCAGCAGTCTCATCAAGGTTGGCCGCATCGAGCCCGTCATGGTTCTCAGGGTTGATAAGGACAAGGGTTACATCGATCTGAGCAAGAGGAGGGTCTCCGAGGAGGACATTCAGGCTTGTGAGGAGAGGTACAACAAGAGCAAGCTCGTTCACTCCATTATGCGTCATGTTGCCGAGACTATGGGTACCGATTTGGAGGTGTGCTTCTTGATTCTGTTTGTTTTGCTGGAAAATTTTGATAATGCTTAGTTACTCTTAAACATTAGTTTATGCCAACCCAGAATACTTAATCAGTGATTGCTCTCTGCCTTATGTGCTGTTGTTGTTGATGTACAATTCTAGAATATGATTAAGCAACTAATGGTTTGTTAAGGAAATTGGACCATTTGAGGCTGTGATGGTTATGATTTGGTTTATAGTGATTTTTGTGCTCTGGCTCTTCTGTGATTCACGTCATGGAATAAATTGCAATTCCTTCAATGGTTCTTGTAGCTTTCTATTTAAATAACGAACCAACCATAACTAGGTGGTTATATTTGACATTGTGTGGTTTAGTACCTTTTGGTTCAGTGGAATGGAAATGGAGACCCAGTGAAGGAATGTTAAGTTGTAGCAACTCTCTTTCTTGGGGATCTTGGGAGTTTCATTGTTTAGGACGAGTTTAATTAGAGCTAGGCAGTACCTTATCACCACAATGTGAATTGCTTGAACTGTGTAAATCTTGTCAGTTGTTTTCTTTAACTGAATGCCCCCACACAGAAAAAGCCGCATCATCCTTGAACAATCTAACATGTGCACTTTGCACAGTCTTACATTCACTGTGGCTATATGAGAGGCACAAGTGCCCTGAAAATTTAGTTACGAGCTTTGTGGCTGACATAGTGAGTAAGAGAGAGTGTCTATTTTTGGTGCTATAGATGTCGAAAACTTGTCACCTGTCAGTGCTTTTCTTTTGTGTTTGTGTTTGTAGTATGAAGCTGTAAGTACAGTTTATAATAGGATGGATATTGACCATTAGCTATTGTGGTTAGGGGGGATGTAGGTTAATGCTTTCCAATTTTAAAGCTATTGGTTGGTACAACTATAGTACAATTCATAAGATTTTTAGAAGGTTGTTTCTCGGGGTGTGTTGGCAATGGTCTTCTTATGCAATATTTAAGTCCAGACGACAAATATTTACTAGGATTTAAAATTTTTGGTCTGTTGTAATTGTGAAAATTGCTGGCTTATGTGCGAAAGGACTATGGAGTGTTCTGAGGTATATGTTTTCCCCATTAATTGCATGACAAATAATTATGGGAAAGCCTGTCATAGGGCTCCATGCAACCAAGGCTGCATGCAGGAACTGGTGGAGTTTTTATTTAGTAAAATAGGTAACTGTCCTGATCCATGTATGCCTCTCACGCTTGACGCTACCATTTTGTTCAAGGTTGCTAGTTTTCCATTTCCAATAGTAGCTGCTCTCTTGGGTAATGAAGTTGTGATCGTATGCATTGCTCCCCATTTTCATAAACAATCGTACACCTTGTTTAATGTTGTTGGTAAATCCAAGTATCACCTATATCTGGTCTAGTTTGGAATATTGTAACAGTGGTTGTATGTCTATGATGCTGAGAGACCATTGAGCTCCAATATGTCAGGAGTTGGGGGTTTTCAGTGCTTACAACATGTGTCCTGCATCTATATTCAGCTGAATTTTGGATTGGTTGTGGAGAGATCATTACTAGGTTTACCTTAACTGTAAGAGGCCTACTAATTTGAGTTGAAATTGGGTATCTGATTGGAGCATTCTCTTAAATAAGTTATTGGGCTGCATATTATCTTAATATTACTATTGTACTTGTATCAATGTTCTTTTAATGCTTACATAAATTTTTATTTTGAAACTAACTTATTCTCCAAACCTGTTGGCTCATAAAGCATCAACTGTCGTTGTGTTGGTGTTTTGTTTTTACATCATTAGCATCTCCTAATGCAAAATTTTTATTTCAGGAATTGTATGTCCATATAGGCTGGCCTTTATACCGAAAGTATGGTCACGCTTTTGAGGTTAGCAAAGTATACCTTTTTGGAGTAGCAGTTATTTCAGGTTGCAAATGGTGTTCTAAACCATTTCTTGTGCAGGCTTTCAAGATAATCGTGACTGATCCTGATTCAGTTCTGAGCTCCCTCACCCGTGAAGTCAAAGAAACTGGTCCTGATGGACAGGAGGTAAGTGTTTGATTGGCAAGTTCATATGCATAGTTGTAAATGGCCAAGCTAATGTCCTATTTGCCTTCTCATACAGGTGACTAAGGTGGTTCCTGCTGTGACTGAGGAAATTAAAGATGCTTTGGTAAAAAATATTAGGAGGCGTATGACCCCTCAGCCATTGAAGATTCGGTCTGATATTGAGATGAAATGCTTCCAGTTCGATGGTGTGCTTCACATCAAGGTTTTTATCTTCTTCTAATTTTACTTTTAAGTTCCTTTTACATTCCTGATCTATTGTTTGACTACTTTTCTGAGATGCATGGTGCTATCCCTTTTCCATGTTTTGATCTTTTGATTTTGCAGGAAGCTATGCGAAGAGCTGAAGCTGCTGGCAATGATGACTGCCCAGTGAAAATTAAGCTTGTTGCTCCTCCCCTCTATGTCCTTACCACTCAGACGCTTGACAAGGTTTGTAGTCAGTCGTTGCATGTTACTTTCACATGTCTTTTAGTTGTTTCAATTGGTAACCTGAAATATTATTCAACTGCCTTGTCCTGGGTGGGATAAAGAGATTTTGTTCTCCATATTGGATGGATCTTTGTTTATATGTTCTGTGTAGTAGACAACCTATATTCCCTGTAGGAAGCGTGAGCGTCTGCCCTCAAGTTCTAATTTTTCTGTATTAAGCAGTCTGCTATTTCCAACGCAAATTGCATTCACAAAAAAAATCTACACCGATTTAGTCCATTGTATCTGGCATGGATTTCAAACTCACAATGCTAGTCACGTTGTTGGAACCTGGAAAAACTGGAATGGACTATTCAACGGAACTTTTCTATTGGAAGTTAGCTCGGTTGACGTTTCTATGGATTTGAGTGAATTTCTATCTTGGATGTTGCAGGAGCAAGGTATATCAGTTCTTACCAAAGCGATAGCAGCCTGCACTGAAGCCATAGAACATCACAGAGGAAAACTTGTTGTGAAGGAGGCACCCAGAGCAGTGAGTGTCATTCCTATCCTTTCCTTCCGTCTTTATTCTTGTGTTCATTACATATTAATCATCTAATCCCAGACTCAGTTATTTTTTGCAACCTTCTCTCTCTCTTTGTCTGATGTTCCTCCATTAACTTCAGGTGAGTGAACGGGATGATAAATTGCTTGCTGAGCATATGGCCAAGCTACGACAAGACAATGAAGAGATCAGTGGTGACGAAGATAGTGAGGAAGAAGAAGACACGGGAATGGGAGAAGTTGACGTCGATGGTACCGTTGGCATTACAGAGTGAAAAGTCAATTTTTGGATAACATCTTTGTTCTTCACCTATTTTGTTTTTGTTGTCAAAACTAGATTTTAACCTTGTAAAAACCAAATCAAAGGTATTTGCTGAGCTATTTTGTCAATCAACCAAGTTCTTGAGTTGGTTGCTAGAGAGGATACAAAACATTTTATTGACAGTGTATTAAACACCTTCTCCTTCATTCATAGATGCTGTTGTTTCTTCTGTTCTCAATGTCAACGTGTATTGGTTCGAGTCCATTGTTGTACACATGTATGGTTTAGGAGGTCTTGTAGCCGGCGACAAAAGTATGTCAAAAACAAGGTGCAAAGACTGGTAGATCTAGCAGGCAAGTTCACACATTAACATCAGGCAGTTTATTAATTTATTTGCCTTGAAGTTGCACATAGTTTTGACACTCACAACCAGTCAAGGTGCTCTTTACACAACTACCTTGTGATTCGAGTCTCACTGAAAACGCATGCAAAGACCGTGAATTCTTAAGAAAAATATCATTTGTTTGTACTTAGAATATCTACAGTAAGGAGTTTAAGAGTGATTTAAAATCTAAATCTCTCCTAAATCAAGAGATTTAAGAGGGATTTAAGATGTGAGAGAAGAGAGAGATTTACCCCTTAAATCTCAAGTTAAATTGTCTTATTGTAGCATAAGGATTTAAGGGGAAAATTCCTCCTTAAATCCCCTTATTGTGGATGCTCTTTTTTCTTGAAGTGTTGGACAGTCCTCCCCGTCACACACACGCACTTGAACGCACACACCCATAAGCTATTCGCATGATAGCCCAACCCTGTGGGCTTTGGTGTAATGCAGACCCATTATAGCTCATGCCTCAATTTCTATTGTGGATGCTCTTAAAAACCTCTTAATAGTTCAAAGAAAGATATGAGTATGAATCACAAATGAGATCTAAATTTATAATTTTCAGTATGTTAAACATGTTAGTTCTGTTATTAATTTCCTTAATTAACTTTACGGGTATGATATTATTTTAAGCTAAGACTACGCTAGGCGTAGCTTTTATTCTATTATTACTTATCCATATACTACAATGGTTGAATTGGATTGTTTTTAGATTGATAAGCCATTTACATCAAATTTTACTGATGAGCATTTGAGAATCACATAGAAAACTATGAACTACTAACTAGGAGCCAAATTGAAAAGGACCAAGTCCATCACTTCTGCACGGAAAGCAAATAAATTTCGAATTTGCCATCGCATTACCGCGTTTCGTTTCCCTCTCACATGTCAGTCACAGTCACACCAGAGAATCACAGTAGTCTCATTCCGATCTCCATGATTGCCCATCAGCTTTAGCTTTAGCTGACGCTCAAGGTTCCTTTTCCAGCTCTGCTGTGCCTGGTTGGTTCCTGAGACAAAAATCTAACCGAATCGAAAATGGCAGTTCCTTCTTCGGTTCGAAACTTCTTCAAACAGAGAAAATATCCATTCATCTTCACTCTCTCCACCTTGTTCATCTGCGTTCTTCTCCTCGTCTACACCAACGACACCGCTCGCTTCTCCCTCTCCGATCTCCAGACCTCGGCCCACACTTCCGCTTCCCCTCCCGCCGGCGAGCGGAAGCCCGAACCGAATCCCGAGAAGGTTAGCCCCGCCGCGCCCTCGCTCACCGACATCGTCCCCTTCGATAACAGTTCGGTTTCTACGGATTTGGAATGGGAGCTCTGTAAGGGCCTGACGGCTGTCGATTATATACCGTGTTTGGATAATTTACAAGCGATCAAAGCTTTGCCGTCGAGGAGGCACATGGAGCACCGGGAGCGTCACTGCCCCAAGCCCGCCGCGCCGCGGTGCTTGCCGCCTCTTCCCAGCGGGTATAGGGCTCCGGTTTCCTGGCCTAGAAGCAGGGACATGGTGAGATTTTTCGGTAAGATTGGCTCTGGTTTTTTCTTTCAGTAGATTTTTTGTTTCCCATGTTGAGTGTTAGGTTTGTGCTGAGTTCAAATACTGATTGCTTTGAAGAATTGATTTGATGGAATTGTTCTTGTGGAAGTGTGTGTTTTATATGAAGTTTTGATGATTTTCTGGTTTTCATTTATTACCCACCACCTGTTTGTTTAAATGCTTTTTAACATTTGATAGCTGATTTGTTCTTCATGTAGCATTATTGCTCTAAATCTACAAGAATGTTAGTATACATATGTTTCATTTAATGCCTACCATTTGTTTGTTCAAATTGCCATTCAAGAATGAATATGCTATAAATTCATCATGGTAGTGTGTTTGATCCATGCATATATGTGTTGTTTTTAGTTGATGTCTTTGTCTTGGCCCTTATAATCCAATTATCTGTTCCTTTATAAGGTTGAAGTCAGTGTTCTATTCATTAATCATATTACATTCCTTAGTGTTACTGTATGATAATCATGTTTTGATTGAAAGTTGAGATAGAATTGACGGAAATTTGATGAGATTATGTTAATAATAAATGTAACCATTTGCTGAATACCTTCATTTGCTCCAATTGTGCGCTAGCATGCTTTTGACATTACCTCACAACGATGATGAGTTACAATCATTTTTTATGTCAAAGAAATACTCCCTCCGTTCCAAAATAAGTGTCCCATTTGACTATTTGGAGAAAGTAAGGATTCTCATATTCGTGTATCACCTTGCCTCCAATTGAACTCACTTATGAAGGGATGCAATAGGTAATCCATGGTAAATTTACTTTCTAAAATAGAAATGGGACACTTATTTTGGAACAACTATGTTTAGAAATGAGACACTTATTTTGAAATGGAGGGAGTATAGAATTACTCATGGTAATCAAGTCACATGAAAGATATATTTAAGTATGTTCATACTATTTTACTATAGTTTTGATATATGTGACGCAAGAATAGTTACAACTCACAAGTGATCTGTAGTTAGTTTACTTGTATTTTTGGTCTTGAACACCATGCTGCTTTACTCTTAAATCTGAATTCACTCTGAAGTTGTCGGGCTACTGCCTAGAAATTTTGTTCACGAGCTAGTTGGTGATGAAGTTCTGAAGAGGAACTTTTACATTGAAGAAGTTTTCTTTCATTATTAGTTAAGGACATCTTCCTGATGTGCTTTGGGTTTCTGCTTTTCCAGATTTGGTATGACAATGTCCCTCACCCTAAGCTTGTTGAATACAAGAAGGACCAGAATTGGGTGCGCAAGTCTGGTGAATATTTTGTTTTTCCTGGAGGCGGTACTCAATTTAAGAGTGGAATTGCTAAGTACATCGAGTTTATAGAAAAGGTACCATACTGATTTCCTTGCCCAATGGTCCACATTTTGTTATTGTCTTTTGAAAGCATAGGAGTTGCATCCATTTTCCTGCACCTTTTCCGACATCTGATTTGCTTACATCCTTTCAATACGTCTCTGTCTCACTTTTACTCCAGACTTTACCAACTATCAAATGGGGGAAGAACATCAGGGTTGTTTTAGATGTTGGTTGTGGTGTTGCCAGCTTTGGTGGCTATATGTTGGACAAAAATGTTATAACCATGTCAGTTGCACCAAAGGACGAACATGAAGCTCAGATACAGTTTGCTCTGGAGCGAGGAATTCCAGCTACTCTTTCAGTCATTGGAACACAGAAGCTGACCTTTCCAGATAACGCATATGATTTAATTCATTGTGCACGATGCAGGGTTCTGTGGGATGCAGATGGTACTTTCTGTAACCCCTTTTCGTGTGCAGTCTAAATTTTTTTTCAGATGCTCACTGAAGGTGTTTTTTCTGTATTTTTCCTATCAAAGTTAAGAGATTATCATTATATTTTTAAAAATGTAGGTGGGAAACCATTAATGGAGCTCAACAGGATTCTTAGACCTGGCGGTTTCTTCATATGGTCTGCCACTCCGGTTTATCGCAAAGATGGTAGACATAAGGGCTTTTGGAATTGTGAGCATGGACATAACTCATACTTTTCAGTTTGTATATTTATTTACTCTTATATAGTTTATAGCCCTTCTCATTATTTGACTGATGACTTCAAACTTTCATGCCTGAGTGGTCTTTTCCACCTGATATTTTGTTTCTTCCATATAATTAAGTCCTGTGATCTGTGATTATTTCATTAGTGGGTCCTCTATTATATACTTGTTATGCCCTAATCTCATTTGCATATTGCTATATATGCTGCTTGTAGCTATGGTAGCTTTAACAAACTCTATATGCTGGGATCTGGTGGCTAAGAAGGCACCTTCATCTCACTTTGGGGCTGCAATATTTCGGAAGCCTGTTTCATCTTCCTGTTATGAAAAACGTGAAAAGAGCACTCCACCAGTGTGTGAGAAGAAAGAGAAGCAACAGATGTCATGGTACTTTTATGCACTATATCATTCCGCTCAAGTCATTGTCATCAGTGACGTTTTTCTTTATCATCAGAGCATTATCTATAATGCAAGAGAACACATAAAAACATTAATATTAACATAGCATCTAACATAGTCCTTTATCTCAGGTATGTACCACTGGATGCTTGTCTTTCCCCACTTCCAGTTGATAGCACAGGCAGCTGGCCCGCGCCTTTGCCTAAAAGACTTAGGCACAAGCCTCTGAGCCTAACGACTGGGCCAGATGCCGAAGAAACATTTTATGAGGATAGCAAACACTGGGCAGCTCTTGTGTCAGATGTTTACTTGGATGGCCTTGCTATAAACTGGTCAAGTGTGCGGAATGTGATGGATATGAATGCTGGCTATGGAGGGTAAGAATTATAGTTATCAGTTTTCATTCATCAAGCTCCTTCAATAAATCAGATGGGTTTCTTTGGCTGCCAATGATTTGTTTTTCTGTTGGTTAAGATTTTAGTTCTATCTTTTTCTCTAAGCTTGAATTTGCAGAATATTCAAATATGCATATGATTCGCAGGAGTGGCCTTAATCTCCCCCATATTTTTTCATTGTGTGTTCACATGTTTGTGCAATGTTCTAAATGCCCGTGTCCATATGTCCTACTCCTAGCAACTGTTGAAGTGGGTTTAGAGAGATTGTAGTTATGCTTTTGCATCATACAGGTGAAATTTCAAGCTAAGATTGGATATACTCAGACCCGAGTTCTGATAATACCTTTTAGACAGTTAGATTAACCTATAAGTGGAACAGATCGGAGACAGCTTAGGGACAATCTCCCCAAATGGAGCTTGTCATGATCTCTGATATCGAGTTCTCTGAGATTACCTGTGTTTATCTAAATGGTTCTCCAATGTCATTGTAACTGATAGGATGCAGAACTATGAGATGAGTTTACCGATGACTTCTCTTTCCACAGATTTGCTGCAGCACTTATTGATCAACCCATCTGGGTGATGAATGTCGTCCCCATTGAGGCTCAAGATACTTTATCCATTATTTTCGACAGAGGACTGATTGGAGTCTATCACGACTGGTGCGAGTCTTTTAATACCTACCCTCGAACGTATGATCTACTTCATTCATGTTTTCTCCTCGGAAAGCTAATGAAAAGGTACAGTACTAATTGCTGATGGTTAAGTTAAGATCCAACTCTTAATCGATTAATACTAAAATATGTTTTTGATTATGACAGATGTGAGATCATAGATGTGGTTGTGGAGATGGATCGAATTCTGAGACCAGGTGGCTATTTCTTGGTTCAAGACACCATGGAAACGATGAACAAGGTTAGCCCGATCTTGCGCTCACTTCACTGGTCAGTGACTCTTCACAGAGGACAGTTTCTAGTCGGCCGGAAAAGTTTCTGGCGTCCAGAAGAAATAAATGCCAAAACATGATGAGAATTCAGAGCTGTCAATTATTTTCCATGTACAATCTTACTCCTAGTTCTTCTTCACTTTCTAAGGAAGTGTGTTGATGATAGGAGAAAAGTAAGGACGAGAAAAAAAATACAGGAGCTATTGTTTCTGCAAGCTGCACTTCGCAGTGATATGATAATGAAAATGACAGTTTTTTTAGTTGTTGGTGTTTCTCAGCTTCACTTATAAGTTGCAATACAATTGTTTGTGATCTTTGGTTGAATCACTCCCAGCTATATGCACTGAAGTATCCTCCCTTATCAAAAAGTCTGCTTTAGGCTCCGTTCAGACAGAAATTGAGTTGGAATTGGAACGGGAATGACCTCTTTTTTGTGTAAGTGAAAAATGTAGCAAAGTTTTTATTTCTCTTATGGGAAGTGGTAATCTCATTCCATCTATTTTAGTAGCCCATTTTGTTTTGTCGAGGAGAATGTGAATCAAAATATGTTAAATTAATCACAAATTTGATCATTCTTATTCTCGTTTTAACACTTTTAAACAAATACAACATGTCAATTTACACAACGTGAACTCAAAGTAGCTAAGAAAACTCTAGCCATTGAAGAGATTAAATTTCAATTTGGAGTCAAATTTTGAAAAAATAAATATATTTTTAAAAATTGTAGTTTTATCTAAACAAGTTAATATGCACGGGCTCATATTTAATTTTTATAAAAAAAATTATTTTTTTATTTTTTTATAGAAATTATTGAACTAATGGTAAATAGAAAATTTTCTCTCTCATTGGTCTATTG
>JAYMSY010000831.1:0-10482 GCA_036897685.1 Monsonia emarginata
GCTGCATTTTGTTTTCCTCAGAAACCAGTTAGTATCTTTGATTTTGGGTTTTGTTTCAGCTGAGATTTGGCTTTCCTATGTTGTGAACTGGGTTGGAAATTGGAATGAAGAAAATGGTGTAATTTGAACTTGAATTTGAGAGATATGAAATGGGAATGTTGTTATTTGTGTTTTTGTTTCTATAGGTGCTATCGAGAAAACTAGCTTGAGGGGAATGTGATAATTTCCATGTGGATCTATTGCCGTCAGCTTGATTTTCAGAAAATATCCAATTTTTACTTAGCTGTGCGCAGCCATTAAGTCTTTGGCAAAGGATTTTTTTACTATCTGACTACGGGTTGAAGTCCATTCGGTGGGACACTACTATTCTTGCACCATGCCGTATTACGTTCAGAGGCTTTACAATCTTTGCAAAGCATCATTCTCACGGGATGGACCGGTATCAGAGGAAGCCGTTGATAAAGTTTGTGCTAAATTAGGTATCAAGAAACAATCCTGTTATATCTTTTTTAGCCTAATTCCTTTAGTTTGTTGATTAATTTCTCTTATTTAATTTGAAAGTTCCAATGCATCGATAGTTTAATTTGAATCCAGAATGCTAGGCAATATCAAGGTGTTGTGTCGTCGTAAATGCATAGATGCTTTTGAATCAATCTTGGCAGTGTAATCACTTGGTCATTCAAATTTAGGATAGGATATACTATGTTGTAGTGCAGAAGCCCTCTCCGTTAATGATGGCATATCTGCACAGCTAAATTCGGTAAGTCCCAGTAGAATGCAACATGGAATCAACCATTTTTATCCTTTACCTCCTTCAGTGGTTCAAGGAATCAACAGAACCTTATCTATAAACAATCACATGAGATATCCTTCCTTAAAGGTAAAAGAAAAGATTCTGTTATTTTTGCCATGTAACTAACATTGTAGTTCTTTCCTAAACATTATTACAATTTTTCCCTGTATGGTAGCAAGATCTTTGGTTACTAAACTTGACTTGAATTTTCTAGGTACAGAATAACCAATTTAAATAAAAATATGTACTTAGGCTTTCCCCTAGTCAGTAGTCGATATGACTTTACAAAATTGCCTTTAGAAAGCACCATAATTTATTGCTTAGATCTCTGTATTGCTGTTTTTCTTTGTCATTACCGGTAAAAAAAATTATTTACTACTTTAGTTGCCTAATTGAAGTCACCAATAGCATCTCGCTTATTCATGAAATGCTTTTTATGAAATCAAGCTTTAATGTGGAACAAATCTGACTATGTAATTTTGCGATTGTTTGGGGCCTCATCTGAGTTTTAACCATGGTTGGCTTTTGTTCAGCATGATTTTATATAATCTACAGTGGAATGCTCTAGTCCAGCTCTCTCTCTCTCTCTCTCTAAATATTTAGGACTTAAGAGTTGATGGGCAGTTTAGTTTCTCAAGAATCTGATGAAGCTTAAATAACATGCTTTAGATGTTATAGGTGCCACTCATGGTTGGCAATCAACAATAGATTTCACAGAGGCGGCTGATTCCAAAAGAACTACATGCAATTGGTGGAATTTGAAATCCAATCCCTTGCAAAAAATTTGGACATGTGATATCATTTGCAACTTGCATTCAATGCACTGAAATTTCAATAACATTTACATCGGTTTAATTATTCAAGGTCCTCCAATTTCAGTAATCCAATAATAAATTAATGATGGGGCAATATAAGGTTGCTAAACTAGGTAAAAAGGGGGAGGAGAAAAGGAGAGCTTTAGTAATACATCCACCTAAAAACAAATTTCATACTGTGAAGTCTTAAGAAATAAAATAGAACATACAACTTCCCATTTTAGCATGCTCGCAGCAAGGTTATGATTGGGAACGTCCTGTATGAGCATATTGTGAGATGCATTATCAGCTAAGTGTTCATTATATAAAATTGTATTCTACAAATGAGTTTATAACATAAACAGCAAATGATATTGCTGATTGTTTTATTCTAACTCTTCTGTAGTTTTGTAGTCTTCCCGAGTCTTTTCCTCTTAATTCATAACTAAATAATTGAGTTTGCACCAACCTGATTATAAATGGGTTGATTCTTTCTGACCCAATGACATTCCGTCACAACAAAATGAGTATCCTCTCCTTAGAATCGGTACAGTATTTAAGCATGGCTATTTATTGTGTCATATATTGAAATATCCCTAACTAGTAATTTCATTGCCCTTGGTTGATTTACAAGAAGATAATGTATGAAAGTTAGGAAGTTAGTGTCTGGAGTTTTGACTAGGAAAATGGGCATGTATTCTGGGACCGATAGAAGTGCAAAATGCTCACCATATGTTACATTTTATTTCAGACAAGATCAAGCCTTCTGATGTTGGTCTCGAACAGGAAGCACAATTAGTACGAGCATGGTCTGGTCCTATGCGTGAACGTAACGGGACCCGTCAATCACTGCCACCAATCAAATACCTTCATTTGCATGAATGTGACGACTTCTCTGTAAGCAGTAGGCTTTATTTTTATCTGTTCTAGATTGCATATTGTCTATTGAGCTTTAGTTTATGCCCTGAGAGTTATTAGTCTTTTTGGAAGACCAGTGGTGCTGAAACTCACAATAATCCCATGGAAACTTAATGTATGGAAGTTCAAAACAAATCACTTATAACTTTTTATTTTTTATTTTTTCAGATTGGAATTTTCTGCATGCCGCCGTCCTCAATTATACCTCTGCATAATCATCCTGGAATGACTGTAATGAGCAAGCTTATATATGGAACTTTATATGTGCAATCATACGATTGGCTTGATTCACCTGGGCCTGCAGATCTGTCAGAAGGTGTGTTGTTTATTTTGATGTTAGAGATGTATCTTCTGCTTGGTGATGTTGCATATACTTGTGACTTGGACAAGCTTTAATTGCTAAGATGGTTTACAATTGAACCCCAAACGATTGTCACCAATGCATTTTAGTTTATAAGTGAATGCGCACTAAGTGATGTTTGTTAGAATAGCCTTAAGCCCATTTCTATGGTATTTTATGTTATATTTGTGAATTCCCAATATTAGCAACACCTTTTCTTCGCTCTTTTTTGGAGGTGTCATAAATTATTAATTGGGATCCATATGTATGTTAAGTATCTAACTTGTAGCTATATTTCTGACCAATTTATAGTGCAAAGATATATTTGTACATAACTACATATCTTATAACGTATAGGTATATGAAGGTGAATAGATCGTATTAAAGAAAATAAAATATACAACTCGAGCATATGCAGCAAAATGAAGCTGTGCAAGGATAATGTCGTGGTAGTGTGCCCATGACATTGACTGCTAGGTTTGTTTTCCGTACTAGTTACTTGACTCATATGGCCCCTGGTTGAGTAAGTGGAGAACAGAAACTTGTAGCTGTTCTCAAATGGTTGAAGAAGAGACTTCATTTTGATCTGTTAGATTCTAATTTCTAATTCCCGCCTTTCCCCTCTGCTCGATGGAGCAGGTGTATTCTGTTTGTTTATGTATTTTCAACTTCCTAAAAGTTGCATCTCGTGGTTCTGCTTGCAGCCAGACCTGCAAAACTCGTCAAAGATACTGAAATGACTGCACCCTGTCCGGCAACAGTTCTACATCCCAGCAGGGGCGGTAACATTCATTGTTTTAGAGCTGTCACTCCCTGTGCCATCTTGGACATCCTCTCTCCACCTTACTCTTCGGAACACGGACGACATTGCAGTTATTTCCGGAAGGTGCCAAGGAATGATTTACTGCCAGGTAATTACATATTGGATATAATATAAGAACTGTGATTTGTCAAGTTTGGAAATGTTCCAAAAGTCCTAAGTTTATGTGATTTGTTCCAGTTCAGTCCCAAGTTCAGATAAATTGTTCCAATTAGTCCTCAAGGGACTAAATGAACAATTAGTATAAACTTAGGAGTAAACTGGAACAGAATAAGACGGAACTTCAGAACTAATTTGAAACAAAAATGCATCGTTTTAGGACTGTTGTGGGACAAAATGGATGAACCTTAGGACTATTTTGGAACACTACCCAAACTTAGGACTAAATTGGATCAAAAGGCATAAACCTAGGACTAGCACTTAAAGGAGTCAATCTATTTATTTCCGAATACATTCTTCAGTAGCTGCAAGTAATTTATTTGTACTTCTATTGAAACGAAGGTAATCCTCAGCTGAATGGAATTGAAGACGATTCTGAGGAGGACGCGACTTGGTTAGAAGAGTTTCAACCTCCCGACAACTTTGTCATTCGGAGAGGGCTGTACAAGGGACCTGTGATTAGAACATGAGTTTCACATCCTTTGATTAGCAAAACTTATATTAGACCGCTTCTTCATTGTGAAAACATTGAGGGGATTTTCTGGTATACAAGGTGTCAATAGCCGTGGGCGCATGATTGTTGTTCTGACCGTGTAAGTTAGTCATTTGACGTATATATAATTAGACCTATAGAGTCATTTTGATTGTTTTTATAGATCCCAGCTTTTATTTGAATGGAATAGGTAACTGTAGAGTAAAAAACAACTCTGCAATAACTTTCTTCATAGAGTTACATTTGCTTCAATTCTGTCAAGATCATGGTTTACGCATCATCCTGACCGTTCATTCAGTCTGTCTAGGCTCGGGCTTTTTTTTTCATCCTAGACGTGTTTCACATTCATGATCATGTACAAAGCTCTAACCACTATTTTACACGAAAGGCGAAAAACGCAAAGATACTTACAAGGATCATGTATGCAACAGATTATTTCGGTTTCTTATTACACTATATGAAGATGAACAATTTGATTTACAGTGAACTGTAAAAGTATTATATATCAGCTATAGAAGGAGCTTATAAATACTTGAAAGAGAAGGAACAGTTGATTTGCAGCACCTTAGAAGCTGAACCCAAGATTATAGACTTGAGGCAATGCTTCTTCTACTCTCTTAAGCCTCTGGTATAGGTGTTAGTAGTTCCTGCAAAAATAGGAAGTTCCGTTACTATCAGGGCAAAAGTAAGAGTCAAGTCACTGTTTCTAATCCTCGTACCTATTGTTTTTTCCTACGAGAGATATAAGGGCTAAAGAGTCATGGCATTACCTCAGAAAACCGCAAGTGCCCGTGGTGTACATTGGAAGTTTTGACAATGGTTTCCCACTTGGGATCCAGAGAGGGCATCTTGCAAGCCTGAGTTCTGTTATATTTGTGTGCACCGAGCGAAGACTGGTTTCTCGAGGAAGCAGAAGTTAAGGCTCGCGATAGCCAGGATTCTGAAGGGGACTTTGGTAGAGGCGGAGGAAGAGGCAAGTGTGAGCTTCCGCGAGAACTATCAGAATGTGGAGGAGGAGCCAAATGCGAGGTGCAATGAGAACTATCAGAACTGCTCGATTCTGCGAGCATTTCATTTTTTGATTCATTTCTCGCATCCTCAGCCTTTTTCGAGTTCATGGAACTCAGGATAAGATTCTGATCTCGCCTGATCAAACCATCAGTCCTGTCCATTTCCGCGTCAACAGAAACCAAACATTTAGCTTCTGATATTTCCTTCTCATCTACAACATGTAAGTTCTTCATATCTTGAAGACAAGAATCAACAGAACATATTTCTTCTCTCTCTCCCTCCTTTTCAAGAATCTCCAAATCATTCTTTACGTAATGTGTCGCCCCTTTTGCGTCTGAACAGACTGAATCTGAATCATGACATTTCACCACTCGCACAGAATCTATGTACACAGTTTTCTCAACCACGGGGCTTGCTTCTCCTAATTCCCATTCCGTGCTCTTATTTGCCAATATGTCTCGTAAATTCTTGTGACCTTTCCTCCTCTGATCCACGGCGCAATTCACCATGGCGTTCTTACTGATTCCTGGAATCCCAACATGCCCGCGAAGGTAAGGTTGGGAAGAAGCCTCATTCTGGTTAGAACATGCGCCATTATCATGCATACGCCTGTACAATGAAGATCCGTCTAGTTTCTTACCATTACTTCTGAAAGAACTTGACTTGGATTCAATCTGCATAAAAACCAGAAAGTTAAGGGAAAACGGATTTGCTTGCAATTTTGGGAGGAAAAAATGAACTAATGATAACTTACATACCTTCTTCTCGTTTTTGCTGGAAGAATCAGCATACAAGGACTTAGCAGTTGCTCTAGGAACCGAAGAAACTGGTACACAGCTCTTTATTCGCAATCCCGGTACTGGATTCAATAGGCACAACTGAGGAAGTAACCCGCAACCTTTAGCTGATGGATATTCAGCTTCATTATCAGAACCATCTTCACTTTCTTCAACTTCTCTACTTTGGAAGTAATGCTGCACATAGTGATTTGTCGGTCTATGCTGATAGAGTGACTGTCGCTTATCCACGCTACTTGCTGTACTTACTTGTCTTGGTTGGTCTCGTGCCACAGGTTGCTTCCTCATGCTATGGTGAGGCGCTTCAGAGGCCATTGCCTTCGCTGCAGGCAAGAACCGGCCCATCATGAAATCGCGAGTCTGAGGATCAGAGAAGGTTCCAGATGGTTCCACATATGCCCCATCCAATCCACTTAGACTACAGTTCAAGAAGGAAGATGATTCAGTCCTGGATAGCGTATCGCGCGCATCCATATAAGCCTCAGAATCATCATCAGAATCTGAAAAGCTCCCTTTATCCTCATTTCCACGTATGGAACTATCATATTTCATCAGATATTCATTAAACGACGGAGCATTAAGGGATCTGGACAGGACATCTCCAATTCGGGTTCGAGTAATAGCTCTACCCTCAGAATCTATGTCTGAAGATTGCTGCTTAACGTGCAGAATCCTCCCCGGTGGAGGCTTTGGAGCAACAGGAGGCCGTTGGAGAGAATGAGTTTCTGTTTTGCCTCCATCTTTGGGTCTTCCCGGGGTTTGCTCCCATAGAAAAGGGACAGTCCCCGGGTTTCTTATAGGACCTGACTTCAACTCAGATTTGTAAACGGGAAGGGAAGGAATTAGTTTAGGGAGCGGATTGTCAATCTTTCTTTTATCTTCATATTCTGAGGAAGCTGCTGTTACAGGCAAGCGCCTTACTGATATAAACGGTTGATCAAGATCAAGTTGCTTGTCTTCCATCAGATTTTTTAGTATCATGGAGAAAAATCTGCTCCAAAGTAACGCAACTCATCAAATTAGACAAGAACAAGCTACGATACGAAGGAGAGTTAAATCGTAAGCTACAAAATCCAGATTTCATCAAACCAGTAAAGAGAGCAAGCGAATCTATATCCAAGCAATTTCAACTTTGTTTCTCATGGAATTAGGATCAACCAGAAAACAATCAACCATTCATCTAACATCCTTACAATAAGTAAACTGCGTGGAGCATGTGAAGCATCTAGACGGTAAATAAAGGTGCAAGTCTAATTGTTCCTGTCATCTAAGTTGAATGAACAAACTATAACCCTATATTTGCTGACTACAAATATCATAGTTTCTTCAATGGAACAATTTAAGGCTTGTTTCAGTACCGATAAGTCTTTACAGGACTATAGTTTGTTCAATGGAACAATTTAAGACTTGTTCTGGTACTATTCAATCCTATGATACGTTTAGATTTCCTATTTATGGTTTTGGATGAAGCAAATAGGGTTTTGGATGAAACAGATATAGTTTTGGATGAAACAAATATAGTTTGTTCAATGGAACAATTTAAGGATTGTTTCATTACCGATAGATCCTTTCATTCTTGTGTACCAAGCATAGAGTCATAGAGCAAAGAACATTGCTTCAATTCCTTATCATTGTCCCACAAAAACCTGAGATATCAATATAAAGGTATCTACTAGTTCTTTAAGAACATAAATATATGGAAAATAAGAACCAAACTAGATAAACATAAATCGACCATGGTCACTTGACCGCCGTCAAACCCACCTAACCCGAAAAAACAAAAACGACTAAAACTTCCGGAAAAAACGAAATGGAACGTTGACAGCGGTCAAACCCAACCGACCAGAAATAAAAATACACCAATAAAGTAAAATCGCCAAAACGAAATAGGTTTGTTTGTGCCAACCGGAAAATGAAAACGACCACGATCACACACCAACTCATTGAAAGTCGTCAAACCCACCTGACTCGAAACAAAAATACACAAAGTAAAGTAACATCGCCGAAAACGAAATGGGTTTGTTTGTGACGGACGGCCGGAAAGTGAAACCGGCCACGATCACACACTACCTCGTTGAAAGCCGTCAAATCCACCCGACCCGAAACAAAAACACACCGCTAGAAAAACGAAATGAGTTTCTGGCGGCGGCCGAAAAATGAAACCGGCCACCATCACGCACAACACACTAGATCTCGTTGACCGCTGCCAAACTCGGTTGACCCAAAAAAACAAAAACACAACACAGAGTAAAGTAAAAATCGCCGAAAAAAATGAAATGGATTTGTGACGACGGTCGAAAATGTAATCGGCCAAAAAATCTAAACGCACTCACTAAATGGAGCTGCCGGAAAAAGTTCAATACACTGGTAAATCAAAACCCTACAGGTCTGTGTAGAAGTAAAACACAAAAAACACGTTGATTTGACACTCAACGAAGTAAGAAGGAAGAGAAGGAGAGAGAACAACTTTCCTCCAAGAGAGATAAAAATGAAGCTCCCGCCAGCGAAATGAGAGTCCGTAGAAACCCTTTGCTGCTGTAATGTGCGTCGTCGTCTCAGTAGTGAGTGGGTTACTTTTTTCGGTTTTGAGTAAGAGTGTGTTTTGTAAAAATATTCAATATCTGTTTGTTTTCAGGTAGCCATTTATTTTTTTGTCTTATTGTAAAAGTTGTCCTATTGTTTTTTGCAGCCCATAGCTGTCTGTGTTTATTGTGGGCAAGTCGTATTGCCGATATCGTTGTTGATTTTGGCGACGCTACGATGCAGCTCGACGAGCTGCAACATGTCGCCTCGATCAGCTGCAATGCAACTCGTTGAGGTCCATGTCTTTTTCAATTCAAAATTACAGAGTAAAATATGGAAATCGCATTACCTCTTCGAGCTGCAATGTAGCTCGTCGAGGTGCAATTTGCAGCTCTTCGAGATGCATCATGGCAACAAGCAAAATGACAACCTCTTATTGTGAGAGGGGTTGTCGTTCTCGATTTTGTCAGATTCTAGTTATATGGATTATATGACTGAGTTTGTTTTTTTTAAGTAAAGATTTTAACATTATGGATGAATCTACATTTCCTCACAAGAATTGTATGACTAATTTTTGTTTATCCAAATAATTAATTCTAGTGTTATTGGAAAATAATCTGAGTAACTCATAACTAATTAAGTTCTAGGTTTTTCAATTTTACAATTATGGCGGATCATTTTTAGGACTAACCTAACATAGTATTATATTTTAATTCACATCCAAAACTTTCCTTTCCAAGTTCTAAAATTTTCTCCTCCAATTTTCAAGTCATTTTTAATTTGTCATAGTTTCTATTAAAAGTAATGTTTTGTCCTCTATTATAAATAAATTAAAAAATACTAATTTGCCCCTCCTTAATGAGAGAAACAAAGTTGAAATCACATTGTTCCAATAGATTCAAATTATACACATTTTACTCTAAATTTTTACTCACACCATACGTTAATGTATTGAATTTCCTAAGTATTTTTCAACTCTCCTTTCATTAACTTTTCAAGGCAATGTTATGTTCGTGTTTTAATTTTTAACATGATTATTAAACAAACCATATTTGAGTTGGACCATTTTATATAATTTTACCTTCAGGTACAACACAAATAGGACGGACATTGATTATCAACCTACGTATATAAGACATAACATAAAGTTTTCTCCAACTTTTCTTCCATATGAGACAGCTAGTAACTGATACAATGTTAACAACTGGCCGACAACCACCACTAGTAGGCTACTAACCATGCTCTTATAACTCAATTTACAACAAATATTTCCCATTGTTGGCATGTCGTGTTGCCAACAACGACGTTATTTTTGCGACGCTTATCTTTTCTACTTTTTGACGCAACAAAATTGTAGCTCGACGAGCTGCAATGCACCTCGTCAAGGTGCAAAATGACAGCAAATAAAATGACAGTCTCCCATTGTGAGAGGAATTGCGTTTCCAATTTCATCCATTTTTTGCATTGGACAACTAATATTTGTTGCACCATTGCGGTCACTCTTATAACTTCTCTACTCTCTTGAAATTAACAATATTTTTGTTCTACATGGAGAAAAAGTTTTTTTTGTTGTTAATTTCACACAAAAAGTGAATATAGACCCAAATCTCGTATGGTTTTTTAAAATAAAGATTGAATTTATTTATAAGAGATTTGATAGATTATTATTTGGTAAAATTTTAGTGATTTTCAAGCAACTTTATGAAGTTGTATATGAATTCATGTATATGCTCAAATAACCAACTCAACAAAACCTAAACTCATAAAAATTTAATTCACTGAGAGTCTAAAAGCTTGCTTATTGCTTGCCTTTAGGCTTGTCTGGTACAGCAAT
>JAYMSY010000832.1:0-10481 GCA_036897685.1 Monsonia emarginata
AATGAGGGAATGAGATTCCCCCATAGGGATCATAAAAACTTTGTTATCCTCCTTGTCTACACACGAAGACTCTCCATTTACACACAGAGAGTCATTCTCATTCCCATACTCTGAAACAAACGCTACCTATATGTGTCCTACATGTGTATGGAATGAGCATAGGTTTAACGCCCTGCTGTATGTAACAAGGACAACAATCTTCTCTTCTTATCCCTATACCCATTCCCTGTCCTTTCGCATTTCCCATTTCCATTCCCTTTTGCAGGGAAGCAAATTAGTGCTATTCCAAGGAATGAGAGACTTGAACAAAATTGGTATGGATAACTCCCTAATTATACACAAATTAAGGGTAACTCCCATTCCCATTTCACTCCATATAAAGTTAATGCACACACTAGCAGATAGTATTTCATCTAAATCAAACAAACATGTTTCTATGGGTAATTGTTGCATCTGCTATCTTGGGAGGACTGGCAGGTGAAACTAACCTGATTACACTTAAAATGGAGCCTCAAGTGATTCATCCCAGACTTCTGCACTTCCATTTGAAGCATCTTCACCATCTTCTTCCATTGAAAGCCTAACATATTCTCTGTGTGCAAAGCGATCCCACTCAGTCAGAGTTGGGTCTTCACGTTCCTGCTCAACACCGAACATACCAATGGATCTTTTTTAAAATTTATTCATAGATAAAAAATAATACTACATGACAATTTAATGTACCTGGCGGATGAGAAATGGATCCCGTGTTTCAAATGCCATAAATTTATTGAGATTGAAGAGGATATTAAATACATTTCCTGAAAGTTTGCATCCTTTCAAATCCTGTAATGTGATTCGGTCTTCCCTCTGCAAATAGATGAAGTATCTTGTCTCAAAACAGTGAAAGAGAATTCAAAATTATCAACACGTAGCGGATCTTGTACCTCTGGTGCAATCATGTCCACTATTTGGCACAGAATATCCTCAAAGAGAACAGGTTCTTGGGCCATGCATTCCATTCGATGCAGTTGTTCCTCATAAAAGAACTGCATTTCATTGGGCGTGAGTATTCCATTTCCATCCAAATCTATGCACTTGAACCTGTATCCAAATTTATTAAGAACAGTGGAGTGCATTAGATTACAAGGAACAATAATGTGCACAACACACCAAGCAAAAATCATGCATCAAGGTTCACAGAACATTATTTAACTGCAGCAAGCTCTCGAATCATTTTCATAATGCAAATACTGGTTAATATCATTTTCACAATAAACTAATACTCCCTCCGTTCCAAAATAAGTGTCCCATTTGACTATTTGCAAAAATTAAGGATTACTGCTTTTGTGCTAGACTTTCCAAACTTTACCCCTAATATGCTACCATGTATCAAGTTTAACTCTCATGTGAAGGGATACAAATGGTAATCCATAACAATTTTACTACCTAAAATAGAAATGGGACACTTCACACTTATTGTGGAACAACTATTTTTAGAAATGGGACACTAACTTTGGAACGGAGGGAGTAGATTTCTCCGTACAAAAAGTATATTGCAAAAACGAGGATAAGGCGCAGCTTTCTCTGTTACTTTCCCCCTCTTTTTTCAAGAGGTTGAAAAACTAAAGACTGAAAAACACAAAATGTACAGGAAGATTCACCATCAGGCAACACATATTTAGCAAACCATTATACTATACCAGTACTCGAGACTTGGCTCAGATGATTTATCCTCTTCTGACAGCATGAAGTAAACAAAGTCCTCATAACCCATCTTCCCTTCCACTGTGCTAGTAAATTTCCTGGGAACCTGAGATGAAGCTGAAACATGAGTATGACCGACTAGATGAAGACCCTCGTCTGGGTAAAAAAAATTTGAAACGCCAAACTTATTGGATCCCAAAATGTAGAGGAAATCAAGACAACATGAACAGACCTGCGAAAATATTCTATCAACAATCCTGTATGTAAGGGCATGGTTTCCATATCTTATCAAGTTCTCTTTGTCTATCAGGAAGTCATGATCTGTGTCCAGCTCCCAGAACTTGCAGTATATGACGTAGAAGTGTTCATAAGAAAAATATCTGAAATGTAGGAGGAAAACAGAGATGAATCACTAGAGCATTTCCCTTGCAGTTGTATGTCATTTTGAAATGTTTTAATGCTACCATAGATACTTCACTTCAAAGCAAGTTAACTGCCCATTCATTAGTTACTGTACATATGAACGATGGCCTGAGTTTGCCCATATTATTAGTTTAGTAACTCTAGTTTTCAGCAAACGTACTAATTGTATTGCCACAAGTGGTTGCAGTCAGTGTACATCACAGCTAGACAAAGCTTCACCAAGACAAAATTAACTAAAGGAACGAGATGGGTGGTCTTACATTTTGCAAACAATTATATAGAAAATATCAAGCAAACCAACCTTAAAACTTTGTTGATATCCTCTTCGTCGTCTGCATGTTGCATGGCAGCAATTAAATTTCCACGTTTGAGTTCCCTGAGGGACAGACGGCCATTTCCTGATCTATTGATGTAGTAAAATATTCTGTATATAACAGTTTCAGCTGGGCAAGTCCCACAAATACATATTGCCGAATATCAGTAAGTTTAGAATTTCTAAGACCAATTGTTATCAACAAAAATGACAATGAAAACAAATGAGCGTGACCAAAATACTGCATTTCCAAAAAAGATTAATTGACCAACAAATGCATTTGGTAATTCGACAGGTGGTGATTTATCTTAACAAAAATTATGAACCCATTCACCACGGAGTTCAAAAACAAAAATATTCTCAAAGCACTTTAGACACACAAGACATTTCAAATTTCTCAGTTTCTCAAAACTCTAACACATCACACATTTATTAGTGCTTCCAAAATTCCAAAAGTAAAATGATGATCACTTCTGTCCATGATTGTAGCCAATGTCCAAACAGTGCAATTTGAAGCAGTACTTTTGAACTGATATTGAGAGTTTCAAAAAGAAATTTGTGCATATTGAATCCTAAATAGTTAAACATAAGGGACTCACACTGACTTGGATGACAAGCAACAGAAATCCTCCAAAAAGTTTTGAAAAGAAGCATGCAGTTACAAAATGTGGTAATATAGAATATCAGCTTACATGAATCCTATCAAATGATGCATGGATGTCTGGGAGCAATGCAGTGATCTAACTCTCTAAAAAAAGGTATTTTATTAGCTACCTAGCTAATAGCAAATATATTCAGCCACCATGCATGATGATTTTCCAGAACAATTTAAACCACGCAAAGCACACAGGCATATGTCAGGTCTTGAACCAACCCATTTATGGTTTAATAGGAACTAGAGTTCGGATGAACTCAAACAATGCCAAAAATAATTCATGGCCTGCTGGCGCAAATCACAATAGAAGTTGGGACACATTGAACAGCCAATTACATTGAAAGCCTAAGCTTATGGTGACATTATAATTGTACTGAAACTACTAGGTTCTATTCCTCATCATCAGGTCAACCCCAAATGTGGATTAATTACTACTGAGGTTACTAAAATGGATTGAATCCGGCATCCCTCAACTTATCACATTGATCAACAAATTACTGTGAAGTGTAAAGACTTTAGATGGAAGAGCAGAAATCATACATGATGAAATACTACTACACAAAACATAGTGATAGATGTACCAGATAAATTAGCTAAAATAGAATAAAGCATATAAAGGGATCAGCTAAATTAATATACATCAGCGAGCAATTTATGAAAGCACCAATCAGTGAAGCACGTACCATATCTTTCTTGAAATTCAGGTGTGCTTTGTAAGAACTCCAACCCCGGGTGTGTTGCCAAAAGGTCACGGAGAACAGGCTTGAAGTCAACCTGATCAGAAGTCCCACAGATGTAAAGATTCTTTTTTTTCTTAAAAATTACAATGTGAAACTGTAATAGACAACTAGCAAAGTCAGTCATGCTGACACCAACTAAACACCACTCACTTTGATGTGGGTTGGCCACAGGCACACAGTACAAGTTGAGCTTGCAAGACAAACCTGAGTAAGGTATTTGCAGTCTGGCTGCTTCAGAATTCTGAATATTTGTGTTGCTGTATCCATTGTTATCATATTTCCATCAACCCAATATTTGATGAATGCATCCCTACAAACAAACTCATAAACTAAGCATACATGCTTCGTGAATGTATATAGAGGTCAATATATTTAACCCAAAAAAAAATCTCCTTCCCCTTCATAGTGCAGCCTATAATTATATAATACAAATTTAGTTGCATAGTCACACAGAATGCAAGAAAAAAAAATCATGACAGAAGTAGGACAAATATAGCTAGTCAAACAGCCCTTAGGTGTTCAGAAGTATTAAAGCTTCAGGGCCGATTTAACCGTGAAAATTGTTTTCCCTTTTCCATTTCACATTTTTGTGTTTACATGGAAAAATGAGGAAAAATTGGAAAACATTTTCATTTCTACAATTTTTCTATTTTTCCTTTCTCCATTAGTCACAAGCTAATGAACTAAATATAAGGAAATAAAAAAAATACTTACAAACGGATGTATAGTAGTAATATATAAGCAAAAATCAAGGAAAATATGGTATGATTTGGTGTTGAGAATCAATTTTTTTAACAGGTTCCATTGAATTCTATGTCACAACAAATATTCGAAAATTAATATATACAGAAAAGGTTGCAAAGATGCAAAATTTTCATTCGGAAAAATAAAAATCAAATATTGCTAAAATTCTGTAGTTTTCCAATCGAAAAATGACACAGCTAAACATTTTCAAATTTTCATTTAAAAAATATCACCTGAACTCTTTTCCGTTCAGCCTACAAGTAAATCTCAGGGAGGAAACATAAATCAAGAAGTATAGGGGGCATCAATTAAGCAACATATCCTTTTTTTCTATTTGTTTGCGGGCTTGATATAAAATTCTTCTATGTAAATGATCACTGTCCATAAATATCATCTATAAGCAGCAAAAACATGTCTTGTTAATAGGCCTCCCAAAAGGAATATGCCAACCTAACTCTCTCATTCATCCTATTTCAAATAAATCTCAAGGATGACAAATCGAGAGAAGTATAGTTTATTTTACATCAGCAACATATCTTTTTTTTTCTATTTGTTCAAAACCTTGACATAAAATTCTTTTATATGTGAAGTATGTACAAGAAAAGTGAAAATAAATATGATCACTGACCACCAAATACACACGTATATTATCTATAAGTAGCAAAAAAAATGTTTTTTATTTATTTTAACAGGACTCACAAAAGGAATGTGCCAACAAGTAAAAGAGTCTTCAAAGTAAGGTCCTACGCCTACCCTTATGTTTTATTTAAGGGAATATGGTGCTAGGAAATAAGAACTCTAACTGCGAAAAGTACAAAGTAACACATCCATATTGTGGCGCTCTGGCTCTGTTTCCATAAATAATGTTCAATATAATACAAACACATGTTGAGAGAGAGAGAGAGAGAGAGAGAGTTGCCAGTAAAAGTAGTGACACAAGCATAAATCTTGAGCCACTCAGCCACCTTTCCTGCTCCCAAACACCATGAAAATTATATATACAATTTTTAAACAGTCAATGAGCATATACCTGGTCACTATCCCAGTGCCGTCAATGTCTATTTTCCTAAAGAGTGCAGAGGAGATAAATGATGGCAACTTGCATATTTCCTTTGTAACCAATTTGAATTCTGCATCACAAATAAGAAACATGCATATTAATATAGCTTGGTAATATCTAACCGTTCTTATGGAATGCCATGCATCTCCCGAGAAAAGCATCTTCTGTGTAGAAGAAATACTTACTGATGAGGCTTACCATTAATTTGCACTCCATTCAGATCGCAATTAAAAATTTGATAAATTCTAGCCAGGCATTGTTCTTTCATTTCCTTTGGTGGCGGAGGACCATTTCGAAAATAAAACTGCAAGAGACCACCATAGATTTTAGTCCTCAAAATAATGCAACAAGGCCTTAACATTGAAGATGTGAAACTCAACATTGACAGTCTAAAGTGAGCCGAACCTGAGGTATGACTTCCTGCATTGGCTCACTGACTAGTTTCAGCGGAGAACACAGAGACGAAGGGCTCAATCTCTGCTTCGATATACGTGGAGAGCCAGATGAACTTCTTGGCGAAAGTGGAGGTGCACTGCCAGCTGGAAACATGGAAGGTAATGGATTGCTTCCAGCAGCACTGGCAATAGAAGAGTTACCAATAGCACTAAATGGAGTGCCTTGGTGTGCATCATCTATCAAGGATTTCAACTGCGTGTGTATTAAAAACAATTTAGGCAAGTTGACCAAAGAAGCAAGTGAATCATGGAAACTATGGAAAGATGAAATTGCCACAGAAGAGCAGAAAGCATATAGTTATGAGCACAGAATAATTTTACTGATGTCTAAACGGATAAAATATATATCTTAGACTTAACTATTGCCAGCTACACCTGATACCGTTTATACTGCCTAGCAAATTAGGAATTTAATATGCTCAAGAACAGTCAACTTAAGAGTACAAACTTTAAAGCAAGCGATAGGACTAGCTATATAAAAGTGCATCACTCAGTGTACACAACAGTCACAAGCAATTGGTTGATGAAAACACATGTTTTTCAAACATTAGCAGTTGACGCAACTGATTGTACTCCAGAATCATATCAGCCATAGCATCTCCAAAGTATCCGTTTTATTTTCTCAATCTACATATACGGATTGTCTCAGAACTTCGGCAGCAGCAGCAGCAATTGTTACAGTTCTGCGTATGAAGCTATAGCTAAGAGATACAGACATACCCAATGGAGATATTTGTGCACAAATGCCTACAAAGCTTAATACCATCATTCTCACATGTTTAAATTTTAAAACTGGACAAAGCATGGTTCCGATAATAGCAAATAATCAAACAAATACAACATAAACATAGTCACCATCCCAAAGTAAAAATCTACTTCAATGACGATGGTCTGGGATAAGAGTAAAAATGATCATATATATAAACAAAAAATTGCAATGAAAACTCAAAACCACTATGAATGGACTCATGTCCCAAAACTCTTGTGTCCAACCAAGATTGCAATTAATCAGACTAGCTGTGATGTGTTCAGCTAGTTAATGAAACAGCTTAATTGTAATCATCAAGAAAACACAGGGATATGGAGATGACAAAATAATGTTGCTCTTAGTCAATGCATCCTAAAAAGATCATACATCACTCACTATTCCGTGAAAATTCACTTAAAAGAGAAGTTTTGCTGGAAAGGAAGAGTTCAACAATGAACCAAAACATGAGCTAAGTTTGCAAATAAAATCCACTCAAGAAATTAAGTCGCAATTATAAGATTTCCAGCCAAATTTATGAAGGGTTATTCAATTCGTTTTATGCAATCTGGAGTGGCTAACGTTATGAACTAGTTTCTCTAGTACTCTAATAGTATACTCACTAAATTACTTACAACAGCCTCCAGCAAGAAAAGAAGCAATAGACAACTGTATTAAGTGATACGAAGAACTGGCGCCTCGCGCCATGTAAACTAAAAATGCTGTCTCATTTGAGCACCTGAAGCTCATTCATTTTGCTCATCAGTCCTCACCTTGCCAAATCCTAGGTGGGCCGTTATATCCGATTACTCCTTAACTCACATAATATGTTTGAAACTATTTCTAACTTAGATGTTTAAGTCTCAAATTACCTTCATATTGATGAAACCATATTACTTAAACAATTATTACATGCTTCCTCTGACTAAGACTTCTAGATTCATCTGCTTTTAGTTTCAATTCAGTGAAATCACACACACTATCATAATCAGGTGAAATAAATGACACATCATCTTAACAACTCACACAATGCCATAAATATATAAGTTAACATATATCTATCACTGCCTCTGTGTAGTATATTTTAAAATTCTTTAAGATTCAAATTGTGCATCGCACTTCAGATGTTTTTGCAACTTTTTTTCCTTACAAACCATTCCCTCTGAATTCAAAGTTCAAACAGTGTTTTCTTTTCTTTATCATTCTTCAGTTTGTGTGTGCTTGTGAGATCTCTAGCCATTCATATGATGAGAATACACTTGCTTCTCTTAGCTTTCCCTAGCTGTTTCAAAATACATATAATAACCATTTCCAAGCAAACACTTCTATTGAATGAACTGCATGCAATCTTAACCTGAAATGTTTGCAAACGACATTGAAACAAACATCAAAGAAACCAAGGCATATTAGAGTACCAATCCAAACTTAAAACCAAAACATATATGGAAGAAAATTCACCAACAGAACACTATAATGGATCAATTAGTACCATTCGCCCTGTTTCTGGGAGTGAAAGCCACTGATTATACAGCTCCTCCGCAAGTTGGGGGCTTGATTTAAGCGCAAATGAAGATACCTCTGGAAGTTGCAACAGTTCCGGGTCCAAGGTAATCTCATCCCCCACTGTGTCAATATCCATTCTATAAACAAGCCCACAACTTCACAGTCCGTAGGCAACCATAAAAGAGAAATTTCTCTCACCTCCAACCCCAAACCCTAAATCTTCAGTTCTTCAAACTGCCGAGCAAACTCCTTCGATCAATAAACTAGTAACACAATGAATATCCCAACTTCGCATCACTGAGCACCAATAATGCTATCTTCCCTCATCGAACACGAAGACTCGTTCTCCAGCTCAACAACTTCAATCCGCCGAGTGCAACAACGAACAACTTCGGAAACCCTAAAATCGGCCGGATAAACCGGAGCCGAGAAAGTCCGATACTATCCGAAACTTTCAAGTGAAAAATAGCCGGGTTCCGATTTCTGCGCTAGAATCACACAAAGCTCCCGCGTCCCCGCACTCGAACTGAACTGAGAGGGAAAGACAAATTTCGAATTCCGAGCTTCAAAAAACCTAGCTCGGAGCAGAAGAGAAGCCAACAAGGTCGAAGTCAATGCTGTAAGCTTCGGTCAAATCAAAACACTTTGAAGAGATCAGTTTTCTGAATTCTGCTCCGGGGAATTCGAAGGTCTCGCGGGAGGAGAATCGGCGAGCGAAGCAATGAGGAGAGAGAGTAGAAAAAGGAAAAGATGAGGAATTGAGGATTCGATGAGGCTCGGCGCGAATCCTCGAATCGACGCTCTGCGGAGCGACGGAGGAAGAAGAAATGAGGGAAGAGAGAGAGAAGGAGAGGTAGTAGTGGAATGGTGTATTGTGTTGTCGTCTTTGCTACAGGATGCGTAGATATAGGTCATCTTAAATGAATGGGCGGACGAGTAGTAAACTATGCGTTCCACGGGCCTACTTGCTTCTGATAGAGTTGGTGATGTCAATGGACATATGACTCGCATCGAAATTTAAATTAGTGAATTGCATGTGTGAGTTTTGCATCTGGAATGACATCAAGTATTGTGAGTGTTTTAAGGACACAATGTTGTCCGATCAATAACTCACCGTAGGTGTTTACTGATCGGTCGGTGCTTTCACAACCAACAACGAGTTTTGCAACCACCATCCCCACAATAATGATAACTGATTGATAAATGTGGTGACTTCATAATCCTCCACAGTCATCACTACGGAGACTCTAAACTATAAACTACATTCTCCGGTGTACGTGCTCATATCCCTATCCATACTACCCAGCTCACTGTTCTAGAAACATAAATCACATGAAAGTTAAATTTCTGGTAACACGTTTTTCACTGAGAAAGTATAAAATGGTGAGTTTGTGATTGTAAGTTGATATCATCGTATTACTCACTCATATTCATTTATGGGACCAAGAGGCAAGAGGACATACAATTGTGACCAAGTCGCACTAATTGAAGACATAATAGTTTGTGATTGACCAAGAGGCAAGATGTCAAACTCAAACATATAAGTGAAGATTTTTAATTTTTATAAATTGTTAAATGAGACACTTATTTTGTAATTAATAGAGTAAAAAAATGTCGTTCTAATTGTGTTTTATACTCTTTCCTTGGGTTGATTTTTTTTTTCTTCGGTGTTGAAGATTGGTGAGACGATGAAAAAATGATTTTGGATGACATACTTAACAAGTGAAAATTTGTCTTAGACTTAGTCATGTTCGTGTGAGATATCCATTGACTTCTACGTCAAACTATCATTTTAAGCCATTCGTTTCAAAATGATTATCATGTTTGGCTTCTTTTCTATGTTTTTCTTACCAATATTGAGGATAGTCGAATTATAAATTTCCACTTACAACTAACAAGTGTGAAGGATAATGTGACATTTCATCCAAATCAACTTTCTTACAACAAAAGTTATACATTCAGCTTGAGACAAATATTAGAAATTAGGGCATTACTATTTGGGAACATAGTGACTATTTATTATACTAAGTTACTAACAATCACAAGGGGATATGTTTCTCTTTCTTTTCTTCAATCTCGCACTTGCCTCACGCATATGACCACTAAGATCTCCAATCTCGCACTTGTCTCACGCATATGACCACTAAGATCTAATAT
>JAYMSY010000833.1:0-10480 GCA_036897685.1 Monsonia emarginata
TGAAGCTTTTTATATTCATGTAGAGTCAATTCAGAATAAATAGCAATTTCCCCCCTGAATCTCACTTCTCTGCTTATGTAAGCTTAACTGAATGGAACGTGAGATATAGTGTTTTTGGTATTGTGGTTTTGGATGCTAATTACATTCTTTAGCTTGAAATCTTCTACTAGAACTTGTCTTAGTAGTAGCTAAGTTGGACATTTGAAAACAGGAGGAGGATTCTGAAGAATATGGAAGCCCTGTTGTCTTGGCATCTGCAATTGCTGATATTATCAAGTCCCGCACGGACGCTCTCCTGAAGAAGACCAAAGCAGCAGTTTCCTCTAAGCCAATTGTGATGAGAGCTGAATATGCACATTGTCCTAACCTCACAATTATTGATACTCCGGGATTTGTTCTTAAGGTGGGTTTTCAATTTCATATAATTTGGTGAATAGGGAAGAGAGTTCGTAAACCACATTGACTCATGGTTTTTATTATTGGCAGGCTAAGAAGGGAGAACCAGAGAGCACACCTGATGAAATTCTTTCAATGGTGAAGTCATTGGCTAGTCCTCCCCATCGAATTCTTGTGTTCCTTCAACAAAGTAGTGTGGAGTGGTGTTCATCATTGTGGTTGGATTCCATCCGTGAAATTGATCCAACATTTAGACGTACAGTCATTGTAGTCTCCAAATTTGATAACCGTCTCAAGGTATGAATAAGTTTTCCTGTGTAAAACGCTTACTTTATTGTAATAGTTGTACGACTAATGGATGTCTGAAGTATCTTCTCTATGCTTGCTTCAACATTTGGGGATTGGTTTTAGGTCATATAAGAAAATCTTGTCCAAGTGATATTTTCCAACCTGATTGATCTACATTATAGAGAAAGAAAAGCAATTGACATTCCTTATTTTGATGGTGAGAAACTGAGAATGATTACTATTTGCAGGAGTTTAGTGAAAGGTGGGAAGTGGATCGGTACCTGAGTGCAAGTGGTTATCTTGGAGAGAACACTAGGCCATTTTTTGTTGCTCTTCCAAAGGATAGGAACACTATTTCAAATGATGAATTCCGCAGGCAAATAGCTCAGGTGGACACTGAAGTTCTCCGGCATCTGCGTGAAGGTGTCAATGGAGGCTTCGACGAAGAAAAATTTAGGTCTCATATTGGTTTTGTTTCTTTGAGAGATTATCTGGAGTCTGAGCTTCAAAAGAGATATAAAGAAGCTGCTCCAGCAACACTAGCTCTGCTGGAACAGCGTTGCAGTGAAGTTGCTACTGACCTGGCCAGAATGGACTCCAAAATACAGGCCACTTCGGATATAGCTCATCTCAGAAGATCTGCAATGCTGTATGCAGCTTCTATTAGCAATCATGTGGTAGGTAAATTAGTTTAGTAGTTCATTTAAAAAAAATTGAATGAAGTTAAAAATATTAACCTCATTCTTTCTTGTTGGATCGTAAAATTATTTTTTTAGCAAAAAAGTTTTTGCCCACTATCCATGATTTGCTAAACATCCAAAATGCCTTCATCAACAGCTAGGCTACATCATAACATTGTGTGTGTATTTATTTATGAAAGTACCGATGCTTTTGCATGATAAAGCATGCTTTTCTGTGACAAATCCTCTAATTTTCTAAATCTAAACCAAAGCTCTTGTTTGATTGGTTCAGGGAGCTTTGATTGATGGTGCAGCAGAACCTGCCCCCGAGGAATGGGGGAAAACAACAGGAGAGGAGCAGTTGGAGAGTGGAGTTGGGAGTTGGCCTGGTGTCACTGCAAATATAAAACCTCCTAATGCTACTCTACGGCTGTATGGAGGAGCTGCTTTCGAAAGGGTCATGCATGAGTTCCGTTGTGCTGCATATTCCATTGAGTGCCCTCCAGTTTCAAGGGAGAAGGTAACTCTTCTCCAACAAATTAGATGGTTTTAGTTTTAATATAAATGTAATTCTAAATTGTATAGTTTCCTTGTACCAGGTGGCGAATATATTACTTGCCCATGCTGGCCGAGGTGGAGGTAGAGGAGTGACAGAGGCAGCTGCAGAGATTGCTCGTTCTGCTGCCCGGTCATGGCTTGCGCCCCTTCTTGACACTGCTTGTGATCGGCTCGCTTTTGTTTTGGTGAAACTCTTTGATCTTGCTCTGGAAAGAAATCGTAACCGTGAATCAGACTGTAAGATGATTTTGACTCTTGCTTTTATTTCTTCTTATGTTGTTGGTTTCCCTTGCTTGATTCACTCTCTAAGGTAGTCATTGTCAAATGCTTAATTATCTCATAAAGAAATTATAGTCATTGTCACTCTCTGGACTCTGGATAAGTTCATCATAGTTTAGTAAATATATGCTATTGTTTATTAGAAAAGAAGCTATATTATGATGCTTTAACTAGCAACTTGAACGATAATTTGAATCATACATCACCAATAAATCATCCGATGGTTGATCTGTTGGTTCCATATTGCTCCTTTTGTAACTTTGTTCAGATTAAATCAAACTCGTGTACCGCATATACTAACTGAAAAGGGGAAGGGAATGGGATGACTCTGGCTGGCATTGTATCTTTTTTATCTGCCAAAGTTATATGCTGGTATAGAGCTTTACTTATGCTTTTGTGCTGCTGTGCAGATGGGAGAAAAACTGGTAATATGGATGGCTATGTTGGTTTCCATGCCGCATTAAGGCATTCTTACAGCCGCTTTGTAAAAGATCTTGCAAAACAATGCAAGCAATTAGTTCGTCACCACCTTGATTCAGTTACTAGTCCATATTCTCAGGCATGTTACGATGGATTTCATGGAGGCTTTGGCTCAAATATCACTGCCTCTTACAACTTCAACCAAAGTTCAGCAGGTTCCTTTTGTGTTGAGCTATCTGATGGTGGTGCAGTACATCACGACGAAACAATGAGAGACCAGGAGAACATCCACCCAGAAAAGACTACACCTGGAAAAGGTACAGAAACTAGAGAAGCTCTCAAGGAATGTCAAATGACTGTCCCCGAGACCCCTTCACCTGAACAGCCTATTGATGTTCTTTTCGGCGGTGTGGGCAAGAAAGAGCTTGGAAATGGTATTGAAGCTGGAGCAAGAAAGAGGCAGTCAAGAATGGCGGGAAATAGCAAAAGTTATGAGCACTTAAGAGCTCAAAATGGTGGTGGCCTCCTCTTCGGAAATGCAGATTGTGGTGCAAGATCTGGCTCAGCTTACTCTGAAATATGTTCATCAGCTGCACAACACTTTGCACGGATACGTGAAGTTCTTGTTGAGAGAAGCGTGACATCAACTTTGAACTCCGGGTTTTTAACCCCTTGGTATGTTTCTCCTCCAATCTAAAGTTAAATTAGATAATACATGTCACTTACTGCATCATATTCTATATTAAGACACTCACCTCTTAGCTACACAACTTTTCTTTGGACTACACGATATGGGTTGTCCCGTAAAAGGGGCATCCATTGGGAGACTCGAACTTGTGACCCTGTTTCACAAGATGGGCCAACTATGAAATTGTTTGTCAAGTTATACACTTTTGTATTCTCCATCTTACAGTTTTCAGACCCTTGACCCTTGTTTAGTTCCTTGGCCTTAACTATTTTGCTATTTCACGTGTTTTAGCCAATCTATTTCACTGCAATGTGAACAACATGACAAACCTATGGGCGTCTTTTTTCTACCTTTTCAACCAGCCTCTTTTTTAGACTTCACTTTCATTTCACACCATCTTATTGATATATATTAATAATACTTTTATGTCAAAGTAGCTATCTCTCTTATTCACAAAATACAGGTAGAATTAATAAAAACATGGTTTGCCAGTTTTGTTTTACTTGTTAGAAACCAACCAAAAACATCAGCATCAAAGTGAATTTCTATGACCAAAGCTTGACCTAGTTCTCATTATCTTCCAAAGTTGGTCTACTAGGCAATTGTCTTAGAGGTTGTTTGTATCAGATTTTAATATCCAGATTCTTGTAAGTGTTTGATTAATTAAAAACCATATTATAACTTAGAAAAAAAAAAGCAGAAAAGGAAAAGAAGCTGGGTATAGAACCAGATTTTGGTGATTATAATTTGGAGAAAGAGAAGTTGGTTTGACCAATGAACATACCGTAGTATCCTAATGTTGAACTCTATCATTTTAACCATAGAAATGATTAGAAGCTGAATTATATGAAAAGTCATGAGTATATTGATTATATTGCATTTCTGAGAAGCTAATCTACTGCAAAACATTCTCGTCATCACTAATCATCTGCTATTTTGCACAGCCGTGAAAGACTTGTTGTGGCTCTGGGATTGGATTTGTTTGCTGTGACGGACGACAGGTTCATGGACATGTTTGTAGCGCCCGGAGCAATTGATGTGCTGCAGAATGAACGACAATCTCTTCAGAAGCGCCAGAAGATACTTCAATCTTGCTTGACCGAGTTCAAGAGCATTGCTCGGGCTCTCTGATATCAACACCTACTACTCCTGGTTAGTTCCTCAATGTATTTGTCTTGAATACATTGTAACGATCCCAAGTTCATGTTCTGAAACAACATTGTTTTCTTAGCTTCCATCGAGGTTGTGTTGTCTCTATTGATTCAGTAAATACAAGCATCACATTTTGCACAAAACTCTTGTTTACTCTGAAGTTGGTAGTGTATAGAGTCAAAAGGGTCGATAGGTTGCAACTCATCGCTAAGAGTTGCGAGAGAAATGACAGAAGTCTTTTTGTTACACAAGTATGTTTGTGATTTCCTATCCCAAAGGATACAACTCATAGTTAGCTTTTAGATCATTGAATTGTCCTCTCATGCACTTGACAAGCTACATGTTCGTCTAAAATGTGTGAGTCGCATTATGTTGTCGTCCCGTGTGACTAACTATTTCTCTGACTATGTTCGTTACCTTACACGTATCAACCGCAAATGATCCTTCAACTATTTTCTTCTTCGTAAGTCCTTGAATTTTGGAAAAGACACGTAAAGTTCTTGAAATTTTGAAAACTCACACCAGAGATCCGCGAACTTTAAAATAGGTAGCAGAATTTCTTGAACTTCTGAAAAGTCATACAATTAATCCTCAAACTTTAACGTGTTAAGTATGCGAGGTCCATTAGAGAAACTAATGGTAGGGATTAGACATGCCCAATATATTAAAGTTCAGGGGCTTACGGTGTCATTTTTAAAGTTTAGGGACCTCACATGTCCATTATATAAAGTTTAAGTACTTAAAATGTCTTTTTTAAAGTACAGGACTTGTGATATTAGTTTCTTAGAGTTCGGGGACATTTAGTGTATTTAGTCTTAATATTTAGCTTAAAGTAAAGTCTTAACTCTTTCCCAATTAAATGATGCTAGTAAACATCATTAACTCTTTATTTAATATTTACCATGAAATTTCCTAATGAAGCAAGATCACTATTGGACAAGTATCATACTTTGGGTTTGTCACGAAGCTACAACTAATCTAAACAAATAATCAAATGATTGTTCTTAGAGTAATCATAATGGGGCAGTCAATATATGACTGTTCAATACAAAAAATGGGTAAAATCGAAAACGACAGCTCACCCCACAATAGTACGCTGACATTTTGAGAATTTATTATTGCAGCTCGTCGAGCTGCAATTTGTTGCGTCCGAAAATGAAAAAAATGCGCATGAAATTTTGCCCATTAGAGATTGCAGTTCGTCGAGTTGTAGCGTTTCCAAAAATGATGACGCTGCTGACAACTCGCCATGCCCACAATGAACGCAATCAGCTGCGGGCTGCCAAAATCAGTTCCGTATGAATTTAAGAGTATTTCCTTCCGTCACACCAAAATAATTCGAAATTAAACTTTTAGGAGCGTGGATTTAATAATTTTCGGTAATAAATATATAAAAAAAAAAAGCACCCCCTCATTTAAAAAGATGGTGAGAGGTCAAGTATTGGCCACATTTTGGAGGGTACTCAAGAGAGTGTTGACAAGTTGATGACACAATATATAAACTTGATAATAATGAGACTTTTGACTTAGAAATGAAAAGAGAACACAAAATTGAAATGTAAAATAAAAGAGAGACAGCTATAGCAACATTTGTATTCATGAACCTTGTAATGTGTAAAACAGTTGTGAAGTGGTCCCCTTTACCCTCAATGTCTTCCCCCCAAAACCACTAACCTAGACTCCTAATTTACAGCTTTTGCTTATGCTGTTAATTAACATTAATTAACTAATCAATTTCTCACTAATCTAGCCTTAGCCCTAGATTTCTAGGTTATATTCCTTGTGCATTATGGGGCAAACATTATTTTAATGAAGTAGCCCATTTCAAAACTTAAATCCCAAGAAACATTTATGATAGAAAAATTCATCATGTTAATCTAAATCTCGAAAAGAATAAATTTTGATATTATAATATTCTATATTTGTTTTAAGTAATCAAGACGTTCTTTCATAATTGTTGTGTGTTCATGTAGCTCATTTATGCGTGAGTATTATAAAAACAATCATCATTATATATTAAACAAATTATAAGAATTTTTTAAGAGTAAATAACATTTATAAAAACAATTCAAAAAATGAAAATAAAAGACAAAGGCGGTTTATAGTGTAACGGGTATAAGAGAAACGAATTTATTGATTTGAAGCATTGTATTCAAACAGATAAAAACATGAAGTCATGTCTTAATCGGGTTTTAATTAGTTGGTGACTTAGAATAGAACTGCAAGTTCTTTTTACGTAACATTTATTTAAGTAAAAGTTCAACCATCGAGATGTGTCAATTTAACAAACAAAAACTTAATTTGACCATAGTATTATTTTATATAATAGTTAGGCAAGACCAATGAGCTGCCTATGGCAACCAGCTGTCCTGCTCTTTTTGTGGGTCTCACGCAATAAAATAATATTTTTTTTGGTAAGCATATGTGAGGTCGGCGACCTGTCCATACAGGTCGCCGACCTAACAAAATTTTTTTGTTTAAATTTTTTTTCACGAAAATTATACGACTCATATGGGATAAGTCAGGTCGCCAACCTGACAGCGAAGCCAGCGGCCCCTCCCGCGCCTAGCTGCCAGTTGCCGCAATAATGACAGCCAACTACGATTACGACAGCCAATTAAACATCCCATTATGGATGACCTTAATACGATAAGATCAAACAAATTAAATGTATTAACCGTATAATGTACACGAACTCACTTACGCACACTTTGTTGTCTAAACTCTGAACCAAACAACAAAATGTATATTTATAGAAAATGATAAGATAATGGAGCAAGATCTAGGGACATGTGGGTCAAGACTCAAGAGTCAAAGACCGAAGAGAGTGAGAGAGCCGCTACGCTGCCGTTGTTGGAGACGGCGTCAGTGTGCCGTGGTGGTCGTTTGGTTTCTTAATAAAACTCATTATTTTATTAATCAAGGTTTATGATTTTGTTAATTGTTTATCTTTAACCTCACTAAAGAAGGGAAATTTATTAATTAATAGAAAGAAACAGAAAAGTATTAATTGGGTTCCCAACTTCTCTGATTACGAGAATATGTTTTGCCTTAGGAAGAGTATTCATAAATCATAATGGTACAACATTTATTGTCGATGTCAAACTTAATTTTGTGGGTCTCACTTGATGCGATAACTATTTTTACAATAGTGCAGTAACAAACATTGTCGACATAGTATAGTCCGAAGAGCTGTACTTTTTTCTTTTTCATTTTTTTTCGTCACGTACGAAAATAAAAAAAATTATCAGCTCAGAGAGTTCACGAGCAGCTCAAGGAGCTACAGCTACGACATTAGCTTTTGAAACGACATCAACGACAGCAACTAGCAGCTACCCAATGTGGGTGCTCTAATATGTTTTTAGATTGGAACTTGTTCAAATGTGTCTTTGTTAAGAATTGAACATACAATTAAATGTTTTGAGAAAAAAACGTCTTAATTATTTGTATTAAAGAACAATCTCAACTAAAAGTTCAGCTGAGTAATAAGAGACCGATTACAATACACATTTTAACACGTTCCTTCACGAGCAAACCATTAAGGCTTTAGCTTAAAGAGAATAAATAGAAAATCAAGATTGAGCTTGAAGAAGACAGTAAAGACTAATTTTTGTAGATACGAGTATATTCTAACAATTTGATTTAAATGTTTTTTTAAAAACAATAAATTTATTTCGGGTTTAGTGAAAGTTTAGGTAAGATCTGCTTATTTACATCAAAACTTTGTTAAATGGTGATTTAGTCAATTGACATGTTAATTACTCTATTTTAATTCAACTAGTGTTTCATTAATAGTTATTTTTGGAGTTTATACTAACAATGTGTAGTTATTATATTTATTGGGGATTTCTGAATGGTAGATAAGATTCTTCCGAGTTGAAATGAATCTAACCTTTACTATTAAATTTTGCTACTAATTTTGATTTAGTCAACTCTATTAATTGATAGAGATGCTCAGAGGTTATTTTAGTTGGTAATTAATTAATAGTAGTTTTTTTAGTGAGTAATTAATTAATAGTTGGTCTTAATGAGTTTATTTATTTTTTATAGGAAAATTGTCCTTTTTTTTATAGCATGGGTCACACAATTGAAAATAATCCTTCCTGACATACGCATACATAAACAATCCTCTAGAGCATGCATTTTCCGAAACTCAAATTCAAAACCTACCGTTGTAAGTTAAGCCACACCTACTGGGCTAAAAGAAAATTGTTGTTAACAAATTACTTATTTTCAATTAAAACAAAATTAACTTGCTACCTTCGTGTAGATACATTATTTTGGGATAAATTTCTATTTTAATCCCTAACTACCTATACATATTTTTACATTATAAAAACTAAAACTCATAATTTTCTTGGAATTTTTTTTTCTTTTGAATTGTGTAATCTCATTTTGCTAAATATTTACAATTAATGCAAAAACTAACTCCTAAAAATGATATTATGATGATGTAGATTTAATCCTTTTTTTCTCCAAAAGAAAAATGAGCACTTAAAATGCATATGGAGAGGAAAAAATATTAAGTGGGGTATTAAATCCATTTTTTGTATGTTATTAACAAAAGGATAGGCATTAGAAATTGGACCACTTTCTCACAATGGTAAAAAAAAAGTGGAAGATGAGCTTATAAGTGGAAATGCCTAGAAGTTCTAAAATATGTAATCTAAAAAAAACAGTTATGGTCTTCATTGATTCAAATATTTAATGAGGAGCCTACCCAATTTATGCTAATCTGGTACTCGACTATCAAACTTCTTTATATTTGGTGGGATTCAGTCTAAAAGTTACACTCAACTTTTACACACTCGGTGTGAAGACTACTTAGAAATTGGGAGAATAGAACAAGAGAGATGTGTGAAGGAAGATGTTCGAGATCACTTAAAGCATCCACAATAGTGGTTGTTGCTGTCCCAGTCACGTAACTTTTGTTTTAGAAAGCTGTTGTCGCATCTTCGCCTTGACGAGGAGCTGAATGTAAAATGTTTTCATATGATTAGTTTTTGCGTAAAAAAAATAAAAAGGAAAAAGTGTAGCTCCCCGAGCTGCACTATGACAATAATTTTTTGTTGTTGTACCATTTTTGTAATTTGCTGCCACAGCAAGTGGAACCCATAAAAATGCATTTGGCATCCACAATGATTGCTGCAAGTTTCTGCCATAGTACGAGAGCTGCACTTTTTTATTTTTTCGTAAAAAATAACCATATGGAAACAGAAACTTTTTGCAGCCGAACTAAAGCTGCGGCAACACAACAGAAGCTACGTTACTGCGACAACAGTTTCCACAATAATGATAGCAGTTATTGCTACCGCAACAATTACTACAGCAACACGTCATACATCATTGTGGATGCTTTGAGCGGCTGAGTGTAAGTAGCATATTACGTGTTTGAGGGTAAATAGATTTACTAACATCATGGTGAAAAGCAATGTATATTCTTTTTTACCTAACAGTAAATTTCAGGTCAGGAGCTAAAGCTTGTGCCATTGATGTACTTTCATTTTCTCTCTCTTTCAGTACCAGCAATGATCTCCAAATTTCTCCATTACAAGAAAGCTCTGCGAAGCTAGCAAGCAATCTATGAGCTCAGCGATCCAATTCTCAAAATCCCCAAATCCAAAATGCATAAAATAATCGCAAATGTTAATTGCAAAAAAACAATCTATGGTCTCGGCAGTTAAGATGCTTCAATCTCGCCAACCTACTGTACCTTGTTATTCTTCATTTATTGTTTCTTCCATTTCTAGTTGTAGCTGTTGTTCTTGTTGCTCGGTTTCGAGAGCGAAAGCTAGAGAGAGAAAGCAAGAGAAGGGTAGGTCTGAGATATGCCTCTAGTGAGGTTCTAGGTGAGGAATTAGTACGACCTCGCGCAGCCGGAGCTGTACTCCGATAGAGAAGATCCTAAGGTCGTGCTCGATGGCGTCGCCGGACTCTTCGGGATCCGCCATCGTCCCGCGCCACTAGAGGGAGGGAGGAGCTGAGGTTGACTGGGAATTTGGGAAAAAAAAATAAAAAT
>JAYMSY010000834.1:0-10479 GCA_036897685.1 Monsonia emarginata
ACAGCTCCTGTTCCGCTTAACGGTGCGTTCTGGACGCAGGTTAGCTGTAACGACCGAAGACGAACAAGGACACTTTTGACTTAGTTATTTCTTTGATATCCTAGCAAGAAAATCCAATCAAACAATTCTTTTATGCCCGATTCAGACCTAAATCTCAAATGTTTAAATTGGATAACAAAACCATACATACAAAGCCTTAATTTTAAAACAGAACATAAACTAGCAAACTGCCTCTTTACAAATACAAATTGAGGAACCTAAAAAACAAAGAGGCATTACATCTCGAAAACAGCTAACCCCAGCTTATACAAAGAAGGAATTTACAACTCAAGACCACAACACAATGCAAATTAAAAAAATAAAAAAAAAATCATCAAAATATTCCACCAATAGTCTTCGCAGCAACAGGAGAGCTAATTTAATGGACTTAAGGCTTATTGTAGCTCTACCAGAAAATCAAGCAACGTCATCGTCCTTAAAATGTAGCTTATTGTCATATGCACGTCACTGTTAGAGCATCTACATCTAATGTACTCCCAAAATCTTTTTCTTCTAAAATTTTTGCACTTTTTGTAAGCCACATAAGATGATTGAGGTCCTAAAAAAAATTTTCCATCAATGAGACTCAATTTGAGTCCCAAATTACCACATTATTTATTGTAGTGTTTGATATGATTGACTGAAAATTTAAAAAGTGAATCAAAAGTGAGTCCCTTATATGAGGGACTAGCATAAAATAAGGGACCCCTCCATCCTTGGCTTAAGGGTCCCCTAACTTGGCCCAAGACAAAAATGCCAAAGATGTAGATGCTCTTAGGTCACATCTACGTTCTTAGCGACGTCCTTAAACGCCGATGTGTTTGACGTCTCTGTAATTTAACAGTGACGTTTGTTAATGTCGCTAAGAAGTACGGAGAGATGCAAAGCATAATTAGAGCCTCCGTTTCTCATATGGGATTCCTGATTAAAATGTTGACACCAGAAGTCTTCAAAGCATAATTAATATTCCTTCTGTTCTAAAATAAGTGTCATGTTTTAAAAAAATTGTTTCAAAATAAGTGTCTTATGGATTACAATTGTATTCCATCCTAAGAGAGTTAAATGAAGACATGGTGATACATGAGGGACAAAGGTTGAAAAGACAAGCAAAAAAAGTGAGAATCCTTAATTTTTGCAAATGATGAAATGAAATACTTATTTTGGAACAAAATGAGTATTATTTTAATAAAAATCAAACTTTTTTCTAATTTTTTTTGTCAAATTCCTAATGAGCTCCCATTTAAGATGACCCATCAAAGAATTGGGCTTAAGTCATCAAATAAAGACTTAAAAGAGTTGTCTTATTTATACAAATTTGGGTATACTTGGTGAATGAGTCACACTGAGGCTCAAATTTATTAGCCCTAAATCAAACCCCTAACAGTGAGACTACTCTCACACCTAGGCCTTAATCACTAAGGTCTAACCAACAGACGATATCTAAGAACGGGTCACTATAATTCTACCCCTTTAAGAATTCGCACTAAAATTCTCATACAAACAAACAACATGCCTACGGGCTAAAAGCAACATAGGTAACACCAACACACAGAGCAAATAAGAGCTCAAATAAGAAAATTGTACGGGGGAAGATTTACTATTAGGAAAGAAATCGGGATATGCCTCACGCATACTCGACTCCAACTCCTAAGTGGCTTCCTCAAGCGGAAGTCGACTATATTGCGCCTTAGCAAGGCGCACTGACTGATTCCTCGAAACTCTAACTCGAATCTCCAAAATTTTCACAAGTCCCTAAGCTCAACCTCGTTAAATCCTAAGATGTGGCTCAGGTCTGATATGTAGGCTCTTAGTATTGAAACATAAAACATGTGTTCTAAACGTGAGGGTAGAGCTAACCGATAGGTGACCTTGTCTACACGGTATACAATTACGCAGGGACCAACATACCACTAGGCTAGCTTTCCCTTGAGGCCAAATCTCTGCACGTCCTTGAGAGGAGATCCTCAAAACAAAAACCAGTCTCCTCGAAACTCAACGTATTAGTGCCTTAGGTCAGCGCAACTCCTCTTCCACTCTTGGGGAGTCTTCACGCGGTATCTAATCAGCTCAACTATCTTTGTCGTATTACAGATGCAATCTGGTCCCCAAAATCCTTTCTCCCCCAGCTCTGCCCAACAAAGGGGAGTCCTGCACGCCTTACCATAAAAAGGACCTCAAACTGTGTCATGCCAATCATGCGTTGGTAGTTGTTGTTGTAGGCAAACTCTACCAACAACAAGCATTTCTCCTAACTTCCATAGAATTCCAAAACACAAGCTATGAACATGTCTTATAAAATCTGGATGGTCTTCTAAGGTGAACCGTAGCATGAGTGACGAGCTTTGCTCAGATACTCCCTATGATCTCAATTGAGTCTGGCATACAAAGTAACCTTTAGAACGTCAGAATCCCATCAATCCTAATGACATAACCCTCATTTTGATGTTTGTCAATCTCATCTTAGATCTGCTCTAAAATGGAATCTTGCCTCTGACCATCTCGGGCCTAATCTGATAACATTGGGTGTGCTGCCAGTTGTACCATAAATCTAACCTTTGTTCTTTGAACCTCTGATACTGTCAACAATGTAGATGCCTGAGCAAAGCTCTCCCCTTGGGTGATAGCACTAGAGAGGAGAACTCCTCGCCTATTCAAGGCATCTGCTACCCGATTAGCCTTACCGGACTGACACATGATATGATAGTTTATGACCTTAAAGTGTTCAACCAAACTCCTCTGTCTCATGTTCATTTCGTGCCTCTTGAGTTGTCTTAACCTAGAAGGTATCACTTGGCCTTCCTGTATCAACACGCGACCAAGACCCTGACGATGCATCCGTGTGGACTGTATAAGGAATGCCACTATTCGAGATGGTCAAAACTGCTGCAAACATCAACCTAGTTTTCAACTATGCAAAGTTGCTCTCACACTTCTATGACTAAACATCAGAGTCTTGTTCCTGGTCAAAGTGGTGAACGATAACGTGATACTGGTACTTTGTACCTTTGTTTTTTTATCGGTTTAACCTCTCACTTTCAACTTAAATTGCCTCGATTTTGTATATTTGTCTACCATATTTCACTTGTTTGGCAGTTTTCTGATTTTCGCAGGTGTTTTCCAGAAGAGTTTACCAAATTTAAGAAATTCATGAGAAATTCCACGAAAATGACCGGATTTGAGACGAGCACTTCTTAATGCCTTTTGCAAGCTTATGGTGACGTCTCACGGTCGCACAACCAAACACCTTGTTTGTGCAACCATCCAGCTAGCAAGGCAGTTAAATCACACTTAAGACTGATTACACAATAATTGAGGAAGACCTGAAAATCTGGAAGTTAAAGTCAACGGTCTAGCAGACGACATCTTGGTCGCTCGACTGTAGTTAAAGTCAAACCTCGAAGTCCGTGCTTTTTTAGAACCAATGATCGCCTATTATACTTAATTGATTGAGATCTTGGGAAGCGCGTTGACCAACCAACAATCGAGCAACCACAATTATTTCGGTCGCTCAACCAGTCTTGGTTTCTGTGCCATAAAAAGAGGTAAAGAACAGAGTTTAAAATAGTTTGTTCGATTTTTGTTCAGTTATACCTATGTTCTATTTTAGTGTATGTCTAATTCTCTAAATTAGTTTAGTTTGTAGTCATTATATAGAAAAAAGTTTGAGACTTATCCACAAGTCTCGTGTAAGAAGGTTCTCAAGTTCAACACAAAGTGAAATTCTTATTCATCGTTCTTGGTTCCAAATAGGATTACTGATTTACTATTATTCTTAATTGCTTCCCGTTCATGCTATTTATTTTCTCTTGTCAAGTTTTAGCAACACGAACCGATTTGGTTAAAGATGTTTTTTATTTGTTTGATTCGTCTCTTACTACTACTTTCGAGTTCTTCGGGAACTCTAGGATTATTCATACTCAAGTGATATTAGTAGTGGACGATCCAAGGCATTCCCTCATCTTTTATTCGACTAAACATCGAGTGAAGATTGAACAGTACTTAACACTCATCCCCGTGGACTCGACACCCGTATCCTACAACTACATTGTGTTGTTGCGATGGTAGAAATCTCACCCTCATGAGCGGACAACAAAATGATGCCATTGTTGAGGATGACGTTTGTTAACATTGTTTAAATTTCCTAGCTTAGTGATATAGTCACTTTCTTTTTTGTTTTAAAATCCCTCTTGTGCATGCGCAAGAGAGACAAAAAAAAGGCCACTCGTTTCTTTTGGTCTAGAAACCAAAAGAACTATGTTATGGCGCTTAGCAGCCAATAAGGCTACAAGTTCATATCCTAAGTTATCTCCTAGCGTGACGGAAACCGTGCAAAGAGCTTACTCAGCCGCATAAAGATCAACAATGGTGTAACAAGATGGAGAAGGTGAACAAAGTGGGGTTCTTCTAGGACCTCAGAATACGACTCCTCAAGGTCCCACAGCAGAACAACCTCCACGTCCTACGCTTGTTTATATGTATGCCCATCACTCGCACATGTCACGTTTGAAATTGTGCGACCTGGTGAGTAGGCGTACAATTTAGAAATCAAATTGCATCTCCTGTAGATGTTCATAAGCCAAGCCTATGAGGGGAAAATAGATCGAGAGTGTCCTCATGACGATCATGCAAGATTCTTGAGATTGTGCGACAAAATCAAGATTAATCACGTTATAAACGACGACATTAAGATGTCGACAGGGATGAAGCTACTCCTATATTAGAGGGGGCAATTGCCCCCACTCAAAAGATTTTTTTAAATTTCCTCCTTGCTTTTTTTATTGTAATCACTTAGTGTTTCTTAAGTTTGTCCCCACTGAAATTTTACCAGTGTAATAATGCCCCCATTATCCAAAGCGGAAAAATTTGATATCATTATTTGAATACAGTGTGTCCTTTAATTGAGGGAGAACATTATAATCAAGAACTATTTCAAATAGAAAGAATACTACTAATAATAATTTTTGTCTGAGCATGTATCTATCAGATAAACATACTGTTAACAAATAACACTATAAAATGAAATGACTTGCAGTTGAGTTATTCTAATTCTTTTTACATTACAAATGACATTCAACTTAATTTATTAATTCATGTTTCAACCTTGACTAAAGTAGTGAACACACTCTTTTATGATTTCTTGATTGTGAGTTTGTCTTTTGGTGGCGACACATCTCAACTAGAAGAGCTATCTGTAATTGTCGGAAGGGTTTGGCTAGAATCCAAACCCTGAAAAACTCATAGCTATGAATTTTTCGACGCCTAAAAACTTATACATATGAGTCTATTATCAAATGTCATTTATTTATTTCTCCCATAAAAAAAATTTTCTGACTCCGTCTCTGGATGTCGGTCTTTCCCTTTTCCTTAAAGGGGAGAGCTAGTGAATGACTCAGTAATCGGCCTCTGGGCTCACTTACGACCCAGGAGAACAGTGACAATTCATAGCTTTTCCATGTTGGTAACAAGTTGACACATAAAAGGAAGCTGAATTTCTTGCCTTGGACATTTGGCTCGTCCACATGGTATTTGCGGCATTAGAAATTGAGTCAGATTCAACACTTCTCTTCTCTATTCTCACTGGTACTAATCGATTGGTTTCCAAACCAAACAGCAAGTATGAAAATCTCATTTTCATTTCTATTCTCACACTCAAAATTGATACCAAATGCTAATAAGACTGTACTCCTCACACATGGCAAATTATCACATACAGAAAGAAAATTGCAGACTTAGAAAGGGCCCAACAGTTTTTATCCAAAATCAAGGTCCACACTTTCTTTCTCTTCCAATTATTATACTCCTTAGTTTATTGGTATGCTCTAGTAGTAAGTGATTAAGTATAATTTATACACCACCAACAACAAATTAATATATCATTGCCCAGAGAATTGGTTAGTACATTACAGCTCCCAAATAAAAGATCAATCCAACTCATTACAATCACACTACACACAACTCTGAGTCTGCGCCTGAGTCATGTACAGATCAAGCCTTCGCGCAGCAGTTGAAGTAGCTCAAGAAACTCCTCCTTGTCTGCAATTCAATTCAATTTTCTCATTATCCCCAAATAAAAGATGGCCCTGATTGATTATATGCTGAGTACTCCAAGAAACACACAAAATCAAGCTTCCATTTCCAAGGGCCCCTGATTTTTTTATTATATAGAAATGAATGGATCCAATCAATCAATTGTCCACACAAAAGATTTAGCCTAATAATATGAATAAAAACTATAGAAGAAACTCAATCCTTACAATTTTGGAACTCATTTCATATAAATAGCAAGTAAACATATGAAGCATGTTTTATACTTTTATGTTGTGTTCACATACAGCTTGTTCCAAGCGAGTCAAGTCGAGGTGAAACTCAAAACTTATCTTTCAACTTCATTACACAAACAAGTTACAACCATGTCACTGAAAAAGCTTGAGCACATTGTGCACATCACAAACTAAGGGTAAAGAGCATGTTCGAATCTATTGTGTTTTTGTTATACCAAACAAAATAGATAAAATACTAATACTAACTCATTATCTCCTCTCACTGTTACCTCTTATTCTTTTGGTTTATTGGGATCAATTATTTTCGCAAGCATTCATTCCTCAAAGCCTTTGTGGTATGGCAGCTACTACCTACCTCCTCACAAGCCATGTAGACCCACCAATTTCAATAATAACAATCACACAATTCCACTACCTTCCTATCACATGCATGCCATTATTGAAACATTGTTTATTATAGCACTCCTTTAAAGCGACCAACTAATAGGTTTGTAATTGCATTCAAATGTTACTAATTTAAGGCCAAACAGGAAAATCAATGTACTTACAGTGGGTGAGTGGTGGTTTTGATGGAAATGGTGATCTCCGTGGGCACTTTTCTCGTTATTGTTGGTGGTTGGAGCCATGAGCTCTTCTTCATTTCCAATACTCGCCCTTGACAAATCCCTCTTGTTCTGCTTCCTCATTTCCCTGATCTTAGAGAAATCAAGAGAGTAGTCCGGTAGGGGTCCCTTCTGATCCCAGTCCCCGAATTGTGGCACGGATAGCCACGGGGCATTTTTCTGCAAGATAAAATTCGCACTCAGCACTAAATAAACACATTTAAAGAATCAAGGTTTTTAGTTCCATACTTGATTACATAAAAAGTATCAGTACTTTTTTTATGTACAACTGGCTAATTCCAATTTTCAAATGTTATAACTTCATCAGTTCATTCATTCACAAAACCATCAAATTTGTGATAGTCCCAAAACCCAATTCAAATCAGAAAGTAGAAACTATTCAAAACCCACACTTCCAGTTAAGAGTATTTTATAGTGCTAACTCTATTATAATACTGTGGTAGAATAGATAAATCCATTCCTCGCATCTCTATTACTAATAGTCTTCACACCTTCTTTGAAGAATAGTAAAATTCAAACAATTAACAATCGGTTGAATAAGTCCAGGTTATGAACATATATTCTTCAAAGCTGAGCTGAAAAGTAAACATATAAATAAAGCATGGAGTTTAATAAGTCTAGTTAATGATGGTCAACAAAAAATGAAAGCAAATTGATTGACATCACAAAGCAATTTAGGACAGAGAGTTGAAGATAATTACCCAATATCATGTGACTTTTATTAAAAAGAGACCCACAGCAAAATAAACCAATACAATGGGACACACAGATCCAAACACAATTCACAAATGTAACCAAACCATTAACCCCCAAGATGAATACTTAAAAATTTCCATATCTTTCTCTGTTGCTAAAAAAGAAGCAAAAAATGGAAAAGGATCAAAGAAAAAGCAGTTCACTTCTTTCTCTGCCTGTTGGGTTGAAGACGAAAGGAAGGAACTTTATGGAGTAAAAAAGCAAAATCCACCGACCCTTTTACGATTATAAGCCCAAATAAACAACAGCAGCAACAGCAACCATGGTATTAGAATCAGCGAAAAAGAAAATAAAGTTGAGTATAGTTTCCGATGAACGGAGCAAGTAGAGAGAAAGGGGTGAGGCTGAGCACTACTGACCTCCTTACGATCCTCCATGAGAGCTTGAAAATGGCAGTTGCAGTTGCGGAGGAGACAGAGAAAATTGAGATACGTATGTGAAGAAAAAGAAGAAAGGGTTTAGCTACAGCACAGAGACAGAAGGACGCCTGATGTTTTAAATTTACTGGCTGATTAACAACAACAGCACAGTGTGTCTATTATATAGTCTTCTGTTACAATTTTAGGCCTCTCCTTTACATTTTATTACAGAATTTGCCACTGGACCTCACACGGTTTACTTACGTCTTTTTAGGCCGCCGAGACAGCTCAGCCTTATTATTATTTTTTTTTTATCAAAGAAAGCCAACCGACTAAGGTTAGGGCACCCCATAGGAGCATGAGGGCCAAAGTAGAGTTAAGATTACAGTCCATATGCATTAGTTGTTCAACGTGCACAAGCGGATGGTAAAAAACAACATAGTCATAATTACACAAAAAAATTTGACTTTGCAAGGTGATCAACCACTTTGTTTGCATTTCGTTCAAATTTTCTTAGCTTGAAGTTATTTGTAATGGTTTTACAGTCCAAAATCGAATGTTTCCATCTATGAAACTTAATACAATCATTAAAGAAAAGATTTATTGCCTCTTGGCAGTCGGTCTCCAGCTCAACTGAGCCCAACCCCAAGTCTTTAGCTAATTGGAGACCCTCAGTGATGCTCCATAATTCCGCCAAAAGACTATTAGCGATACAAATTCTTGTGATATTTCCAAATAACCAAGTTCCATTGTGATTTTTGACTACACAACCAGCACAACAAAACCCGGTAGTAATCATACAACTCGCATATGAATTTACCTTGACCCAAGTTCTAGGTGGAGGAACCTAAGTATCCAGATTTTTTGAGAAATCTGTAGAGGGTTTACCAGTGTATTGATGGGCCCAAATGGATAAATTCCATTGCCCTAAAAACTACTGCTTCAAAAATGCAGGAAGGTTGGGTGAAAGACCCCTTAAATAAGTCATTGTTTCTGTGATTCCATAAAGAATGGAAAATAAAACAACACGGACAGAAGAGAGGTATACCTTTGTAAGAATCTTTGGAGTCTAAAAGTTTTAAAAATCATACAGTTATCTCAGAGTTTCCAAAAGGAAAGGTGAAATTTGACCGATTTTCCCAAATTTTTTTTGCAAAACAGCAACCAAAAAATAAGTGGAAAAAGTCTTCCTCATAACCAAAACATCTACCACAAAAAGGGTCAACCTTAATGCCTCTAGAAACCAGAAAAACTTTAGTTTTGATTCCCTTTTGGAAGCAAGACCAAAGGAAATTTTTTAAATTTTCTGGAATGTTCTGCCTCCATAAAGCTTTCCAGAAAAAATGGCTTGGTTCCCTTTCCTTTACCTGGCATTGATACGCAAATTTCATATCAAAGTTTCCCTTAGAGGAAAGGCTCCAAGCAACAATATCCTCTTGATTCCCAAGCGGAATCGCTTTAATTTTGTGGGAAATGGTCGAGGGAAGGTGGAAAGAAATGTTAGTTAGGTCCCTGTGACCATTAAAGTCTATAAGATTATGAACTAACATGTCTTCTTCTCCCTTATTTAAAGGGCCACAAATTGTCTTTCTCAAAGGAATTTCCCCCCACCATTTATCATAAAAGACGCTGGTAAGAAACTCATTGCCCACTATCTTGGTACAGTGGGTGTCCATAAGATTTCTACCCAAGAGGATCCCTTTTTTTATCATGCTACACTTGCTTTTCGATCTACTGTATTTTTCCTTTAGCACCTTGGTCCAAACCGAAGATGATTCATTGGAAACAACCCAAGCAACTTTGGCAAGAAGAGCAATGTTTCTAAGTTTTGCTCTTTTAAGACCTAACCCTCCCCTAGCCTTACTTTTTGTCATTGTTTCCCAATTAACCGCGTGTAACTATTTTTGCCCCCAAAGGAAGTATCGGTTAATCTTATCCAAGCTATTGAGCATTTTATTTGGCAGCAGATAAATGCTCATGTAATAGCTTGGAATGGTAGCAGTAACAGAATTTATAAGGGTCAGGCGCCCAACTTTAGATAGGTGCTTAGCTGTCCAACTTTGAATTTTCCCCCGACTTTATCCAAAATGAATTCAAAGTCTTTGGCTTTCAGATTATGAATACCAACGAGGAAACCTAGGTTATCAGTGACTTTCCAACTGAGAATGCCACTGATGAGGTCTTTCTCAGCCCTATTAACATTTTTTGAAAAATAGATTGCTGATTTTGAGTGACTCACCAATTGACCAGAAATATCGCAGAACTCGTTAATTGTGTCTTTAATAATTTGGGAATTAGACACGTCCGCTTTACAGAACAACACAATATCATCAGCAAAAAAAGTGTGAGACACCCTAAGACCATTTCTGCCTATGGTGTAAGGGCCCGAAAGATTACGATTAACTTTATCCTCAATCATTC
>JAYMSY010000835.1:0-10479 GCA_036897685.1 Monsonia emarginata
ACCATTGCTGATGCCCTAATAAGCAAGTACAAAAACAAAAAATACATTTATCCAAACTACAGAAAAATCTGAAATTACCTGCAAAATACATGTTATATATATGCAGAAGAAAACTGCTATTACACTCAGCTCACAACCAAAAGATCCTCCTATGAGCAACAAAAGTCTACCAAAACAAGAATACATTAAAACTAAATAATCAAATCTGAAACATTTGTATCGATCGCCATCAAACTGTTTTTCGCCCTCCTAATTTCGGAGCACTGAGCAATATTACGAGAAGCTTCGATAAATCATAGATGGAACTTAAGTTTAGACTTTCAAGCTTTTTAAGGCCGAAGTAAGAAGAGGAAGCTTGTCTGAAGCTCTGTGTTTGTAGTCTTTCTCCAACGCTGCTGCTGCCAAAGATTGCAGCTCCGGGCTTTCCTTGTCTTCCTTGTTACGCCCTTTTGAGAGCTGTGCAATAGCAGATGTGCACTGGATGATAACAGAGGTAATACTTATAGATTAGTATCAAAATCAGTAACCGTGAAACTAGGTAAAAGGAGAAAATAATGGAAGTTCCACCGGTTCATTAATGTTAGTCGTCTATGACTAAATATATACAATAGCCTCCTTATTACTCCCTCCGTCCCATTTTGAGTGTCCCGTCACGCGAATCAAGAAAAGTAATTTTATTGTAAGATTGGATAATAATATTTTTATTTTTAAGGGCACGCAATCCCATTCAATTTAAATTGCAAGGGTAAATGGGAAATTTCAATGAGATTTTTTACCACAAATTGAAAGTTGGACACTCATTTTGGGACGTCCAATTTAGAAAGTAGGACACTAATATTGGGGAGGAGGGAGTATTTCTCAAGGGAATAGGAATGAGAGTGATAATATTCTTCTTCCATATCCTATCCATTTACGTCATTACATGCAATATTATCTCACGTTTAAAGCATTTGAAAGATTAAGAAACGGGAACGCCATTGCCCTTTTATGTGGAGGAAGGAAAACCAGCTAGTATGGGGGGACGGGAATAAAGATATGGATGTAATTCCTCATTTTCACACAAAAAGGAGATATATTTCCGTTCTTGTAAAAATAATTAAAACGGCACCTAAAAGTAGAAAAATATGCCTAGGTATTGTTGCCAAAATAAGAGAGAATGAAACAAAGAGATCTCTCACCAAGCATACACCAAAAAGAGCTCTGGTGTTCTTGCCTCCGGTCAACTCGATAGCAGATGCATAGTATTTCTTAGCTGTTAGAAGGTTTTCTAATCCGCCAAGAGTATAAAGCACCTGTTGAGAAAGAAGAGTAAGCGATGCTGATCAGATAGTACTATAAAGGTTCAGAACTTTACGAGGATTCAACTTGGAAGAAGAGATATCGAGATGTCAATAAAATTTCATGGTGGGTTTATGAATATTCTAAAGAATAATGTGGCATAATCACATTAAATGAACGATAGAAAGAGTATCTCCCCATCTTCAGCAGTCAGCACAGCCAGTTACGGAAGAGTAAAACTTGGCCATGCGCTTCAACGGGACTCAAAGTGCTTCACGTTTACTCAATTTCACTAATTGCTCAAAAGGTCATTGTTGTTGTGACCTTAGAGGATTATATGCATAGCATTATCCAACCAACCAGTAGGATGTGATCGGAAGCACATAAATTTACCACCAAGAGAAGAAATGTTTTGAAACAAACAGGAGTAAAAGACCAAAGCACAAAAAAAAAAAACACTTACATCAGCATAGGCTAGGTGATATAATGAAATTGTAGGTTGAGATAATATTAGCTCTTCATAGCAGAATGCTGCTTGCTTGTACCTACATTGAAGGCATAACTTTAACCCGTCACTAAGATGTAAATTGACTAGAAAACCAACCAAGGCAATTTACTAGCCACTAAACCGACGAGACGAGTAAAACCATCTCACATTTGCAAGGAAACGTATATTTCAGCAAGTTCTCTCCAGGCATCTTGATCTGCCATGAAACTGGATAAGGAAAAGAAGAAAGCTCGTCAAGATTTTGGTTTGATGAATTCCCATATATTTCCGAAAAAGAGGATCATTTTGAGATATATGCCTTACATTTCAAAATATTTGTTCAGGCCTTCGATGGCCCCGGCACTATCACCTTGAGCCTTTGCCATAGCTACCCTCCGCTTATGTATTACCTATACAAGAAACATTACATAAGGGTTCAGACAAAACCATACACCAATTCCTCTCGGTGAAAGTAAATATCATTTTTTTCAGGGGATAAAATCAATCATTGAATTCATACTGCAGAAGCACACGTGCAAAAGAAGTTTCACTACTTAGATATTCAGGATTGCAGTTAATTTACTTGATCGAGTGGATTATCCTCCAGAAGGCTTGAATAAGCTTTGTCTGCCTCTGCCCACGACCCCTTTGCTTCAAGCAACATCGCTTCAAGCCTGCCTGCGGTTGAGGCAAAAACAACATAATCAAGTCATTGCTTGTTAGTTAGTGGTGATTATATTATCTACTATGGAGAACCCAACTATTTAGATAGCTTTGAGAAGACAAACTGGTGTAACAAGATGGTCGTGCGCAAACATAATAAATGTGTCGGAAAAACCAGACAGAGAAAAGCAAGGAGCAACCAATCTGGCAAAAACGACTAAGTCACTTGGTAGCCCCGCGGTCAACTGATGCGTGCAGAGATAACTAATTAGGCACCAAGAGCAGCATGAAATTCACAGATGCACACTAGCAATTAAGCCTCTTTCTATGACACATGCACAGTGTGTCGGTAACTATTTACTCAATTGGAGAGACAATAAGACATACACATCATTTGCTTACACAGTGTAATACTTCTACCCGTAATGATAGTGTTGTTTATAATCATGAAAATATTTATCTATTACATGTACCCTGGGGTAGTCCATAAGTTTGAAGTATCCACGTTACAGTATTTCTGACTTTCTGATTAATTATATAAGATATTCGACCATGAAATAATTAAGAACTGCATGGCTAAACAATGTAGGCTTATTGTGGCAGCATAGTTGACAAGAGATACAGAAAAACAAAGGCAACAAACAAGCATCTCAAGTCATTCAACACTAACATAAACATACAATAGTATCGAAGTAGATATAAAATCATCAATTACTTCAACTTACCAACCCTTTTGCTCTCTGGAAATTTCTTCCGCAAAGCCTTCATGCAATCCTGAAAAAAGGTTGCAAAAGTAAAACGTATCAACCTCAAGATAGAGAACTGCGAAATAATCCTCCATCCAAATTAAGAAGAAAAAAAGAGTACAAGATGCATTGCTTATGAAACACTATAATCAAAATTTCCAAATAAGATAATTGAAAGCAAACAAAAAGGTAAAACTGAGAAGAAAAAATTCTACCTTTGCAACTTCAAGACATTGACAATCCATAGCTGCAACTGCTACCTGCTCATATAGCGTCCATTCTACATAGAAGAGTCCAATACTCAGTAAGTGAAATTATCAACAATCAAAGATTGAAAATTGAAATGCTATATAAAATGACAAACCCAAAAAAACATAACTTTCTAATATTTTCCCAAGGAGTAACCAAATAAGTTTTCCGAATCCAAGATTCAAGAGCTTCAAGGAGGCTATAGTGCTATACTAATCAAATCAGTTGTGGTTTGAGATATTTTCAACAACTCCAGCTGAAACTGAAGTGCACACGACACCATTTCCAACATCAGAAACATCAGATAAAGAGCAACAATCCCATCAAAAACAGCAAAATGCATATCAGCCTACAACATCCAACACCAAAGCATATCTACAGAATCCAAAGTGAGCTTGCAACTGAAACCCAATGGAAATCAAGACACAAATTGACCAAAATCACAAAACAAAACCAAAACACAGTGGAAACAAGATGACACCTTTCATCATATCAGAAACATAAGAACAGAGCAAAAATCCACTAGCTATCATCGAACTACACATCACCAACTAAGACCCAACCGTAAATCACAACAAAATCAACCCCAAACCATATCCACATAACAAGATATCAAATTGCAGTAGAAACCCAATTGAATTCAACAAACCAATCGACCCAAATCACCAAACAAACCAAAAAACCCAATTGAATCAAATCTAAGAAACAGATAAACCAAAATTCCGATAACCCACCATCAGGGCCGAGACTGGATCGCTTTCTGGGATCGTTCAAGATGGTGAGGCCGTGCTTGAGGACCTTGTCGGATCGACGGACCTTGAGCTTCCGGGCCAGGCACAGGTACTCCCAAGCTCCTCCTCCGCCATTCTCGACCTGGTTCTCCAATCTGTTCAACTGGGTCTCCTCTGTTTTCGTCACCATCGTCGAGATAGCCAGCGACAGATCCAAACTCTACTGTAACAGAGCTTCCCTGTGAGCTCTTCCAAATCTGCGGAGATTCGTAAAGTTTGGATTTTTATTTTTCCTGAAGTGTTGATAATAGTGAAAACGGGCCGTGACGACAATTGATAAACCTACCTTCGCCGGCTTAAAATAATAGACCAAGGCCTTTTTGTAAATATTTTTTTTGTTTTTTTTAAATCACACAAATTTTCTTCCATAAAATAAAATCACAAGATTTTAATTTGTTTTTCAAAGGTGTTTTTATAGTATTTAATTATTTTCCAATCAAAATATTTATTAACTTGTATTATTTTACCTACAAAATTTATTGATCATTTTACTCCTTCAAAATTGGATACAATTATAATTTTATTTACGAGTATCTTTTATTTAACTGTTTTAAATTTTTTGAAATGTGTCAACTGTCAAGTAATATTTTATAATCAGTCGATCTTATGTATAATGATGTGATAAATTTTAAATCAGTTTATTAAATGATGTGTGTATTTTTATGTATTTATTAGCATTATAGATTAATTTTCTTCACTTTCAAAATTTTAGACACTAAAATAGTCTAATATGTCGTTAGAGTTTATTGATCATGTCAAAAAATTATAAACTAATGTATTGAAGAGTTTATGTTTTATCAAATGCAGTCGAAATAGCATTGACATAGTTTATATTAATATTTGTTGTTGTTAATTTCATTGTGAACAATCGAGAATAAATCCATAACGATAATTTTTGTAACATTTTTGAATTAGTTGATTAAACATTGGTTTGATAATACTCTTTGCGCGGTGTGCTCGAAAATAACAATTACAAATGAAATAATAGATTACCGTTCGTATAACACTTTAATCATTTTAGTTAAAACTGACTTAACAGTACTATTTATGATTTAATAAATCGTGATTTATTTGTGCTCTATCTTGATTTTAGTGGTTAATGCGCCTGAGGCTAGCAATGAAATGGATTTTAAATATAATTTATGTATTTAAAAAAATCATATTTTGTTTATATTTGTTTTTACATAAAAAAAATAACTGCTTATTTATTTGGAGCCAAAAAATTGGGAACCAAAAAACTACCTGTGCGTGAACTCTTCAGTTCTCAGCTATCTTCGAAAAACCCTAAATCCTAAAACCCTTCTCTGTCTCTTCTCTCTCCGAGACCTCAGCGAAAATGGCGACTCCTGCTAAAACGCTCGACGACGAGACCGTCAAGAAAGTTCTTCGTCAGGTTCTTCTTCTTCTCTCTCATTCTCGTATCTCAATCCGTGTCTCGTTCCTTCCAAGTTGCTTTCCTTCAATCACACACAAAAATCACACACACGCGGATTCAAATGTGTGTGTATTTGTTATTTATTGGGTGTATGTTGTTGTATACTTTTGCAGGTAGAGTTCTACTTCAGTGATAGCAATCTTCCCAGAGACAAATTTCTCAAAAAATCCATCACTGAGAGCGAAGATGGCAGTATCCTATATATGTATATATTGTTGTTTTTTGTGGTGTTTTATTGCTGTTGTTATTATTGTTAGTGTTTTGTAGGTGTATTGTTGTTGTTTTTGTGGTGATGGTTCTTGACTGTGTGTGAATAGTGGTGAGTTTGGCTTTGATATGTTCGTTTTCTCGGATGAGAAGCCATCTCAATTTGGGGGGCATTAAGGCTGATGAGGTTCCTGAAGACACTGTCCAATCTGTTGCTGAAACTCTTAGGAAGTCAACTTTCCTTAAAATATCTGAAGATGGTCAGTATTTCTCTTAATTCATTGAATATGTTTTTAGTTGATTAGGGGCTACTGGTGGAATCATTGTGTGTTATTGGGTATTTGTGGTTTATGCTCTATTACTAAATGTTACATCTATTTGTCCTGAAAATGGTGAGCTAGAAGCTATTGTTTTCATTTTGGTGCTTAATGGATCAATTGACATAAAGATAATTGTGTTAATCTTGTTGTGTGTTAATTTTGGGTGATGTGTTTGAGGAACTTTGTTGTTTTCTTCCTTTCAGGGAAGAAGGTGGGTAGAGTTACAGAACTTCCCAAGGAAGAAGAAGTGAGAGAGCAATTAGATGCTAAAACAGTTTCTGTGTCACCATTGCCTTATGACGTGAAGCTTGAAGATGTGCAATCCTTCTTTGGCCAACATGGGACGGTATTGAGTTCCCCATTCTTGGTTTCCCTGGGTTTTTAACGGATAGTTGTCTGATTGAAGTGTTCGTTCACTCTCTCTGTGATCTCTCTATGGTTCTCAACATAAGAATATGTTATTTTATAATTTCAGGTTAATAGCGTGAGGTTGCCTCGTCATGTTGCCAACCTTAGGGTATTTTGTGGTACTGCTCTGGTTGAGTTCTCAACAGAGGAAGATGCTGAAAAGGTTATGAAGCAAAGTTTGGTATATGCAGGAGCTAATCTTAAACTAATTCCAAAGTAAGCTTTACCTCTTGGCCTGGGATTTGAATTAAGTTGGGTTTAAATTATAATGCTTTGCTAGAAATTTGTGATCATTATATGTATAGGTATTATGGATCTAAATAGAAAACATCAACATAAGCATTGTTGCATGGACATTAATGTCATTATCTAGGGAGAAGTTCTTATCATTTCCCAGTCATAATTTTTGTATTTTAAATTGAATTGATTTGGTAGGAATCCAGTGGCTTTGTTGTATGGCTTGATTTTGATTTGTTCTAATAATACAGTATTAGCATTTATTTATTAGCTTGTGAATTTTGACCTATATATATAATTTTATGGACTTGAGCCTTACGGACTTTCCAATTCAGGAAGGAGTTTGACTCTGAAAGAGTGAAATTGGCAGAAAAATTTAAGAACCAGCGCTCCCAGCGTAATAACAATTCTTATACTGAACCAACGTAAGTATCCCTTAGCCTGTATCGTGCTTTTCATATTCTTGTTCTGCAAGCTCTTTGATATTCTGATGTTCATTGTAGCTACCCCAAAGGTTTGATCGTTGCATTTAAGTTGAAGAGCACAAAAACTGGAGGCTCTACAGTAGACAGTGGTAAAGAAACCGATGGCGAAAATCTTTGCAAAGGAGATGGAGAAGTAGGTTCCACAGAAATTCGCAGCACTGAAGAAAAAAGCCAGGAAACTGTTGAAGAGAAAAGTGAGGATAATGTTGACGAGAGTGCGGAGGAGGTGGAAGAGAAAAATGAATTGGAGAGTGGAGCTACAGAAGCTAAAGATGGAGAAAAGCCATCTGAAAAGAACGACACGGGTGAAAAAAGGGTAGAAATGCCTAGACCTTTTGCTTGCATAGACAACATGGATGTCGTTATGCGGGAGGATTTGAAGGCTGCCTTCGGAAAATTTGGAGCTATAAAGGTAAATGATTTAATTAATCTTTTCCTGGGTTGAAAGTTATTATGTGTTACCAACAGACAATTATGTTTGCATGTAAATGGATGTTCTGCTCTTTATTTGCATGAGTGTGTTGTGTAGCATATGCTTATAGCTTGATTATTTTTGAAGAGTTGTCTTGTAAATTCTTCTTGGTGTGTCTGACCACAGGTTTTCCAAAAACGCTTTTTTTTTGGGCAATTACATCTTTTCTTCTTTTTTCTATTAAAAGTGTCATACATATGTGAAGCAAGTTTTCTCTTTTATATACCACTGAAAAAATGCCTTTCATCATTCCACTAAGCAATATTAGGCTGTGATTGGAGATTTGGCTCTGCTAGGTTGTTCTGACATTTACTATACTCTCCTTTGCTCCTCTCTTGTCTAGTATATTGATTTCAAGATTGGAGAAGAATCAGGATACATACGGTTCGAGGAGCCAGAAGGATCCCAGAAAGCTCGTGCCGCTGCAGTTCTTGCACCACAAGGGGGTTTAACTGTGAAAAACTTTGTTGTTACTTTAGAACCAGTAACCGGTAAGTGGAATTGGATCGATTTCAATGTTTTTGACTTTCGGTTAAACTGATTCATAATTCACTAGAGAGATATGAGAAACATTACTAGTGATGTTGACTCTCCTCCATGTGGATCTGTGTGACCGCAAAAGTTTACTCATTGATCTCATTTTACAACCCGTTTCTGTAGCCTTCATTCCTTAGTTTTGAATTCTACACGTTTTGGGTTTAACTTTAAGAACACTTCATCTCTCTCAGGTGACGCAGAACGCGAGTACTGGAGCCGACTACGCGGTATTCAAGACAAAGTTCGAGACAATAACCGAGGAAGGTGTGTATGCATTTATAATCCCAACAATGCACCTTTTCCATTGTTATTATCTCTCAGAAATGTTGTATTAAACTCCACTCGTAATTATTCTGCTTTTTAGGGGAGGGAAATTCAACAAAGGCGGCAGGCATTTTGACGGAAAACGCGGCCGCTCTAGAGACGACAACTTCGATTCGGGTCGTGCTAACAAGGCCCAGAAAGTCGCCTGAAGATGGCATCATAAGTTAAGTTCTCATTGCGATTTCTAGTCTACAATAGTATATCTTCATATGCAAAATCTATCTTTGCCTTCATTTCTCGTTTTGTAATACCGTAACTGTTAAGGTTATTAGTTCTAGTAGTTCCTGTCTTTGCTAATTCTGTGGGAACTATATAAAGTTCTTTTGTGATGGATCCCTTTGCGATAACACTGCAGCGGTGGGATGGGAAGAAGAGCCAAAAGAGTTAAAGCACAGACAGTTCTGCAAGTCGAAAGCCCGACCATTTTCTCAGCCTTAATCTTTGCTAGATATTATGGTTTCCGTTTCATTACTATATTTACTGATAATCAAACTCTATGCAGATGCCTAAGGAATAGGGAAGCAGCTGATCATACGAGTAGAGCCATCCTTGAACATATTTGGCCCGTGGTGGAGGTTTCTTTTGCCGGGAATGTTAATTTTGCTTGGATTTCTAGAAAATCCAATATAACGTCCCACTCTCTAGCTGGTAGAATGTTTTGCAATAAACTTTGGAAAAGTTGTCGTTGCGTGCATAACATTTTGTTTGCCGTATTCAGCAGAAGTAAGTTGATTATGGGACGTATTGTGATTAATCTTGTTTATATATATACTTTTGAGAGAAATTGTGTTGGTTCATGAGAGTCATTTTGAATGGCAAAAAATGTGTTCTTTGGAATGGTGAATTTTCATTTGGCATGTTTGTGTTCTTCAATCATTCTATTTTTGGTATGTTTTGAACTCACTGTGGATGGTTCCTAATTTGAGGACCACATGGAGATAATGTGATTTATGATAGATTTGTTGTGTACTTGTAAAGCGGCAGATAAATTCAGAAGTCGAAATTTCACTGTAATAAAATGGTCATTTTTTTTTGTACTAGATCGTGAGGTGTCCTGATAGAGTTGGTATAGTGTTGGTACCTTAGGGGAGCAGTTCTGATTGTTTGGGCTCTAAGCACGCGGTCCGTTCTACCAAGCGCAGCCTCAATAGTCTCCTCCCACCGAATGCGCGATCCGTCTTATAAAGTGCAACGCCAATCACCACTGCGCCAACAACCGGTTGGTTGATGGTCATTTATTTTTGATACAATATTTTCTTCTAAAAACGAAGAAAATATTTCATTTTTTTGTTAGAGCATGGGGTGTTCTAAGTGGGCTTAATTTTACTATGCGGTTAGCGTTTTTAGGTCGTCGAATTAAACTCAGACTAATTCTCTCTCGTGGGTTGCATGACAAATGCTAGTTAGAGGAAATTTATATCTAGTGAGATTTTAACATGAATTATCTCGGCAAATAATTTGATTCCATATAAGAGCATTAAGCCATTTCATTGGTTAAATATTTCATATTTGATAGTTGTCTTATAGCGTTCGTTTTAAAATAAATATTTTTTTTTATTTTTGTTAAATAAATAATAACAACTGGTCGGAATAGACAATGGTTTGAATATGTCATGTGAAAGTGGACTTGGGCTAAGGTTACATCAAAATTTGGATTTTTAAGTCACGTGAAACTCTTAAGACAATTTACTTGAATTCGACATTTTTGTGGTTTAAATAGTATTATTAGAGCATTTGTTAATTTTTTTTACTAACAGAATATTATTAAATTTGAATTGTAACGTTGAATTAAATTGTAATTAATAGATATAAAAGAAAACTCAAATTGCCGAAAGACAAT
>JAYMSY010000836.1:0-10478 GCA_036897685.1 Monsonia emarginata
ATTTCTTCGATTCCGTTCTCGCCCCGGAGGAGAACGGCCAATTGGGTGAGATCGACAGGGAGCAAGAGGTGGAGGGCGGGTCGAACATCGCTAAGTTGTTGTTGTTGAAGAAGAAGAGGAGGAGGGTTGGGAGCAGTGAGCTGGTGAAATTGGGGGTGGATTCGAGTGTTCTGCAGAGTCTAGATGGGCCCAGGTTGAGGGATTGCCGCAATAATCACAATGTCAGTGGTGGTAATGGTGGGAGTTCAAGGAGGAAGAAGCTTAATTCGGCGGAGAAGGTGGTCCCTGGCTCTGATTCCACTAAAAAATGGCACAGGTTAGGGTTAAATTGTTACTTCCGAGCTCTTATTAATCAATTTTGTGTTTTTTTTTGCATATGGGGTAAAATTCAAGCTTCCATAGTGGCCTAGGGTTACTCGTGTTCCTGTGTTTCTACTGTCTTATTCAATAGGTTGAGTTTTCGAGATGCTCATCCCAAATCATTCATTGGATTACAATGCAAGGCAAGCACTTTCTCTGGCTATTCAATCTGCAATTTAGAACATAAGCTTCTTCATGCTTCGTTGTGAAGTGTGCCACTAATTTTGTTGATTAACACTACAGGTTTACTGGCCATTGGATGCAGATTGGTATTCTGGTAAAATTGTTGGGTACGATTCAAAGAATAAACGCCATCAGGTATTACTCACTTGGTTACTTATCATTGTTATGATTGGAAACTTTCCTCCTGTGTTTGGTTTGAATTTTCCAAGTTTGTATTATTGTTTTTTGGGATTTGGAATTGACTGGTTTCAAGGTTAGTAAAAAATGATTGATTCTGCAGGTTGAGTATAAAGATGGAGATAAAGAAGAGTTGATCCTATCAAAAGAGGAAATAAAATTCTTTATTTCTGGTGAGGAAAGGCAACATTTAAATCTGAACATTAGTGGTAAAGGTTCAGATGATGGTGCTTATAACTACGAAGAGATGGTTGCGTTGGCAGCCAGTTTGGATGATTGCCAAGAAGTCGAGCCTGGGGATATCATCTGGGCCAAACTTACTGGTATGTGCCCAATCTGCATGAATGTTTGTTTTTCGTTAATCCAGATAACCATTGCCAACCCCCATTATGAATAAATTAGAGGACCCTGAAGTCATATTATGGATGCAGTGTATCCTCGTCTTTTTTCTTGTTGCTGTTACTAAGTGACTATTACTTGCATAACCTTTTGATGTATGGATTATTTTAGTTAAATCAAAGTAACTACTAGATATGGTTTGGGCCAATTTTATTTATGGCCTGGACTAAAAATGACCACTAGGGTATGTAGGATTACACTCTTCTAAAAAAATGAATTTCAGTTTGTGACACTGATCTTATTTTCTTGATTTAATGGTTTCTGCTTCTGTATGATAATTATTTGCAGGTTATGCCATGTGGCCGGCAATTGTTGTGGATGAATCACAAATTGGAGATCATGAAGGCTTAAACAAAACTTCAGGCGCTAGATCCGTGTCTGTTCAATTTTTTGGTACTCATGATTTTGCAAGGTTTGTTTACTTTGAAATTTTATGGGGATCTTGTGTTTCTTCTGTGCACCAATAAGTTAGAAATTTAGCTGCATAACCTGCATAACCTGCCTACTTCTGATTATGCAGGATAAAAACAAAACAGATAATTTCGTTTCTGAAAGGGCTTCTTTCCTCTTACCATGTGAAGTGTAAGAAGCCTCGTTTTGTTCGAAGCTTGAAAGAGGCCAAAATGTAAGCTTCTTCAATACCTCTCTTCAATTACTTGCATGAGGATACAGTATTCTGGATATCGTTCCCTTCACTGTAAATATCTTTCTATGTTGTTCATTTGGTCAGAAGGAAAACATAACATGTTTGTAGTTGTTGTTCTGTAATATTTCTCTTATAGGACATACTGAGTTTCTATGCTTTTGTCTGTAAATATGCTTATAAAAGGCATCCTAAGTTCTTGTGCCATGTCCTCACAACATCTATCCTAGTGCAGCCTCTGGGCATGCATATAGACCATAGAATTAAAATTTATGTGTGCCTTATTCCTAATAGATCCCTTTATTGCCTATACCAAGAAATAAGAATGCTTATGGTTTGACTATGAGGTTTAAAGGGAGCCAAAGCATTGGATGCACTCACCCATTGACCAGTTTATATTGTTCTAAAGATACTAAGTACACTGAGAGCTGCATGAGTTTTCTATATACAGTTCATTCATCCTTGTTTCCATGTTTTGTAAAATATGAGATTCGCTAAAATTTCTTATTTTGGAGCATTCTAGATCTGTTAAACTATTACTCCCTCCATTCCAAAATAAGCTTCCCATTTGAGTATTTGCAAAGATTAAGGATTTTAATTTTAGTGCTTGACTTTCCACTATTTGCCCCCTATGTGCTTTTATCTCTATCATTATAACTAACTTATTAAGGGAGAGTATTGATAATCCATGACTAAGTTAGTTAGCAAAACAGAAATGGGACACTTATTGTGGGACAACTATTTTCACAAATGAGACGCTTGTTTTGGGATGAATTATTATTATTATTATTATTATTATTATTATTACTACTACTTGCATTTGAGATACAGCTTCTCACAAATAAATGGTTTGGAGCAGGTATCTAAGCGAACAGAAGCTTCCAAAAAGGATGTTATTGCTTCGAAATGGCATTCATGGCGATGACTCTGGAAGTACCAGCGGAGAGGATGAAGAGAACACTGATTCAGACGATGATTATGTAAAACATGCTGGGATTCAGAAAACACTGGAGGGCCTCAAGAAGTCTCCTTATGTAATCGGGGATTTGAAAATAATAACCCTTGGTAATTTTTTCCCCTGCCTGTAGTTATGCATCCTCCTGAACAAATTCCTATGAACACGTTCAATATCATGCATTCCATCAGAAACTTCATAATATTGATCAGTACATTCTTGTTATTTAGATTTAGATTCTTTCCTGTTTAAACTCATGGAGTCGTTGGACCTATTTTCATCATAGACAAGAACATTGTAGTTTATGCCTCCCTCCCTCTCTCTCTCTCTCTCTCTCTCTCCCTCTCCCTATATCTCTCCTGTTTTGAGGTTTATGTTTATTAGCCTTTTTGAACCCTATATTTTGGTAGTAATAATGCATCTGTATCTGAAGTAGAGTATTTCTAGTTATTTGTTTGATGAGCTGTGCATTAACTGTACTAACAGGAATGCAATTTTGTTGCAGGCAAGATAGTTAAAGATTCAGAATATTTTCGGGATGAGGAGTTCATCTGGCCCGAAGGATATACTGCTGTAAGAAAGTTCACATCAATTACAGGTAGGACAGTTGCAGCAAGCTTTCAAATTTTCGTATTCAGTTATTTGTCTGTGTATGATCATCTATTCATAAAGTAATTTGGTGCATCAAAATCATGTGTGTAATACATATATACACCTTTTAAATTTCTGCTATTGTGGGTTCTTCAGATCCAGATGCATGTTCCTTGTATAAGATGGAAGTCCTGCGAGATGTTGAATCTAAGGTTCGACCTTTGTTCAAAGTGACATTGGAAAGCGGAGAACAGGTAAGCTTGGACTAATTGGATGGCACCATCCTCAATTTAATGATTCAGCTTCTTTTATTTCACAACACTTATTGTACTTAGTACCTTGAATTGCTCATTTATGCATCATGAATGCCACATATGTTTTCATATCTAGAGCTTCAAGGCCCAAAAAGAGAACTAGGAAAGAGCAACTATTGCTATGCAGTGAAAAGGGACGAGAATTTCCCTGATTTAGTTCCCTTGTTTTATAGTGAAGTAGAATCCCTCTTCTCAATATCACAGGGGCTCTGCATGATAATTTTGCTCAAGATTTCTACAGGTACAACATGCAGCTTGATTAAATGAGCTGCATTAGCAAAATGCCCCACGTAAAACATAGTGGCCCATAGCTGAGTAACAAAAGATGGATATTTTTTGCATGCGGAACTAAATCATCCCCACGTTTGCCTTCACTAAATATTTTACAAGTTGATTAGGCAGTTAGCCAATTTCCAATGCACATGCATTCATCATGGTTTCCTTTCTTCCCTATTTCAATGGAAACTTTCAATTATTTCCTTCCAAGTGTCTGGTGCATTCGTTTATATCATGTTAAATGGGATATATTTTCTTTCTCGCTCCGAAAATGTTTCAATTTATGTGCTGATTTCCAGTTTTAAGCTTATATTAGCAATATAGCTTAACTGTAAGTATTGGTCTCCTTGTGCAGTTAAAGGGACACACTCCATCTGCTTGTTGGAATAAAATATACAAAAGAATAAGGAAGATACAGAATAGTGCTTCTGTTAGTGGTCAAGCCGAAGTGGAGAGGACCTACAAATCTGGTTCTGAAATGTTTGGTTTCTCAAATCCCAAAGTTAGAAAGCTCATACAGGTATTCCATTATTAACCTGTGTTGTAACTTGTGAAGTTTGTTCTATTTACATGAACCTCTATTTAAGCAGTGTTGCGAGCAGCCTAGCATTAGAACCGTCAAATTAGCTACTTCTAAATTAACTAAATATTTTATTTTTCTCATTTTTCAAGTTAACCCTTTAAAGTTCATATATGAAGCTGCCTTTTTAATCAGAGTATTGTGAAGTCATTTGTTTTACAAACTCGGGGTAATTGTATAACTTAAAATTGTTTGAAGTCTAGTTGTGGATTCAACACTTTATCCTGCTTCCAGTTTAGGAGCATTGGCTAGTTAGGTCGAGAGATTTTCCTATTAACTGATTGGATTGCATAAGAAATCAGCTCTAAGCCTTTCCCTTTTTGCCTAGCCAATGTTGAGCTGACTTGGCCCCTTTAAGATGGGATACCATGGTGTGTGCAGTTTGCATATGGTATTTTTTTTACAACGGCAGATGATATTGTTATAGTTGAGAGTGATTTTGGAGCTCAATTCAAATTCGATAGATTGTGAGAAGCCTTTGTCCAAGGGGTTTAGGATCAGTAGAACCAAAACCAAATACGTGGAATGTAATTTTAGCAAAAGTGTGAGTCATGGTTTCATAATGCAAGAAGATAAGGAAATCACTAAAAGTGATTACTTTAAGTGCCTTTTTTATATTTCAAAAAGGTGTCAAGATTGAGAAAGATGTTAGAAAGTGCGTAGTTGTTGAAGTGGAGGAGAGTTTTTGGGGTTCTCTGAGATAAGAGAATTCAGAAACATAATAAGTTAAAACGGGTTTATTCGTAGGTTAGCTATACGTCCAGTATGTTGCTTGACATGAATGTTGGTCTCTATAAAGGATGCAAATCCATATGATAGGGGTACTAGAGTTGAATTTATGGTAACACTAGAAAGGATAGGATTAGAAATGAGATTTTTAGAGCAAGAATCAGAGTAGTTTAAATTGAGAGAAACTGAGACAATGTTGTTTAAGGTGGTTTGGACATGTACAAAATAGGGAGGTTAATGACTTGTAAGGAAGGGTGATAATTCAATCTAGAGAAAAGTAAAAGGGGTTGGAGTAGGCCTAGTTTAACATGGAAATTAGTAGTAAGAAAAAATATGATTATGCTTGGGTTAATGAAGGAGATAGCCTATAGGATGGAGTAGCGGAGGAAAATACAAGTTGAACATCCCAATGAGTTTTTTTTCATAAGCAAAAGATTATTGAAGAATCTCCGAGGAGAAAACCTTACAAAAGAGGGACAAGAAACTGCCCAGAAACCAAAAAGAAAAAACAACCAGCAACAATGCCAACAAACCAACAATGATAATGGCCCAACTAAAATCACAGCCTAGAACCTGGATAGATGAAACAATGAAGCCAAACTAAAAGACTGAAGAAGAGATGGCAGCAGCAGAGGAAGACCGAAGGATGAAGACATGCCAAACCAGGAACCAAAAACAGAAGAATGATCTCTACAGACGAACAACAAAATGAAAGAAGACCAACCAACAGACTTGAGAAGGATCTCTTCAGCCAAAAGAAGAGTGAAATGTATGATAAGAGCCACCGCTAAAAGCTTTTGAAAGAGCCATCGAATGGTTTTTTGTTCTAAGTCTAAGCACCAAACAAGCCCAAACACCCATGAAATCATAATTTATATACTCAATGCAATATTAAAAAAATGGCCAATACAGCACTTTATCAGAATCTTTCAATTCTGCCGACAATTCTACAGCCATCCTACTTCCTACTTATTTGACTAACAATTTCGTTCGATAGGCAAAACCAGAATGTCAAAACATTTTTTGACAGAACAGGATATCAAAACTGTGATAACATTGATTTTCACTGAATGGTACTTATACTGATTATACTGTGATACAGTATGACTAATGAGAATGGAGTAAACAAATCTTGAAGAAAGCGACCACAATACTAAATAAACTGACTACCTTGGAGTTGGACCCCACACATTTACATCTTTTTCATTTAAAGTTTACTCAGCCCTGATCATTTAATGTTTGACAATCCATATTCCCAATTAAAATTCAAAAACCTTCGAGTCAGTAACATAGATGAAGCTATAGACAGTTAGTCAGTTACTGATATCCATCTGGGTAATTTATAAGCTTAAAGTCATCACCAACCTAGTTGGGAAATTTTAGGCTTCCCTTCCCTTGTTATCAAATCAATCTTTCCATCTTAAAACTGTAACTAAAATAGGGTGGTAAACTCAAAGCAATTTTTCTGCGTTAGAACTACGTGGGAATCCAAGGGGACTCTCCTACATTGTTAAAAGAATTCACAACCACTTGCTTCTTAACGGTAAGTTACAAGGCTTATGGACGGCTCCTAGTTTTAAAATATATATACCCCTCCATCCCAAAATCAATGTCACTTTCTAAACTTAGATGTCCCAAAATGTGTCCCACTTATTATTTAGGAAGTTATTTAGCTATTAATTAGAATTACCAATAACATCATCGGTTTGAGTTAGTTCTTTAGGTATTAATTATATGCTAAATAACTAAATAGAACATTACCTGAAGAAATGATGCCGTATACCCATTGAACTGTATAATTTGCTCACTTTCCACAAAATTAGCAACATACCCATCAGCATCAGCTCCTCTTCTCCATAGTCGTGTGCCTTTCCAAGAATACAAATGAGGCTGAACTTCATTAACAAGACAGAAAGAGGCAGAGCGAACCTAATGCTTGCATAACAATAGAATGACATTTCCAAACAACTACTTATAAATAGAACAACATATATGTTTCATCTTTCTCAAGAGGATTACACAATTGGTTCTCTTCTTTCTTTTTTTTTTATTTCCAGACCTAATACCACATAACCAACCCCCTATCTTTGATCACATGACCAAGGACTGTTGGCATAATCATATGCTCCCTCTTTTCACGCAGTCACCAGCATTTTTTTAGGGTGTAGGAAAATAAGACCAGCATATCACAAGTATATTACTGAGACTAGCATTTATGGGATAACACAATATTTGACCATTGAAAGACCACATGAAACTAAGGTGAAAGGTACAGGATGGAAAGAGAGAACAGTTGCATTACCATTTCTCCGAGTACATCTCCGAGCAATTAGAGTAACATCAATTATAACTTTTCCAACGGCTGATTGAAAGGTATTAAAGCGTGGTTATCAGTTAAGGAGAAACGTCCAATGAAATACACAGTTAGTAAATCCAATACCAGCAATGAAGGAGCAAAAATCAACTAGCAGATATCATAAATCATAGTTTATCTTCCTTTACACAACAGAATAAAGCTAGAATCAAAACGAGATAAAGGATATTCCCCTGGATAACAGGTAGTAGGTACGGGTCAAGCTGCACTCATGAAAATGAACAAATTCAACCAGCAGTGCTTACAAATGATAAAGCGCTAAAGAAAAGGTTAATAACAATAAAAACAAATTGGCTATAACATAACCTTGTTTTCTATGAGAACTTCCAACATATAATTGTTCCAGAGAAACCTAGGTTCAGCCTGCATTAGAACAGTTGAAGACATAGGTTAAGAATATGTACTTAAAACACATGGTAAAATCTCTCCAAGAGAAGGTTATTGGCAACAAAAAAAAAAGTACTAAACTAATACTGGGCCACATAAGAGATTGAATTCTATACTAAATATCAGCACTATTAGTTGGGTTTGGCTTTTACAATTACATGTAAATTAGTTTTTCCATCTCTCGTTATGAGAGGCTTTACTATCCGAAACCCCTTGTGTGTAAGCATCACTTCACCTCTATATGTAATAGACTTGACATGTGCACAATTAAAGGATTTCTTCGCACCTCCTCCACCCTCATGTGCATGCCTGTGCTGAACGTGGGCACATAATTGCACAGGGAGAAGCACAAACAAGGCAAGGCAAGCCCAATACCAAACTAGTTTTGATAACATGTTATAATTTAGTCCAATCTAAGAGCTTAAGGTGTTAAGTGTAGGTCCAAGTAGCATATCAAGTGGTATCAAACTCCACATACTTCCAATACAGGGCAAAACCTACCTGTCTCCAAAGAGGAAGCAATTTAGACTCATCGCCCAATTCATGTAACTTCTGGGCACTGCAAAACACAAGTAGAGTATTATTATGGCTAAAGCACTTCCACGAATGCATTTAATAACTTGAATAGAAGCAATTAAACAAGTCATAACTGTGGGTGTGTGACGGCATGCCACAATATTGAATGAAAAATTGAGATTAAGTCGGATTTTTATAGCTTCTCACTGAATTGAAACAGCAACAGATTCAATTGTACAACAATTTCAATTAATCATATCTGATTCAGAGGTTCAGTGTTAATGAATTTTTTTATTCAACATTCTGCACAGGTAGAATTAAGTTGGTGGAAGTGACAACGTAAACTTGATTCTCATATGATAAATACAATTGAACCATTATGATTAAGAGATATAAGCATTGCAATATATTGTCCACATAGGCATCTCACTTAAGATCTGAATTGCCTTTTTTTTTTCCTTGACTCGCCTTTATTAAATTGTAGCCATGTTTCACAATTCCATCACAACTAAAAGGTAGACAAAAGACACTTCAGTAGAAGGACAAAGGATAGCTCGCCTCAGTGTTAAGTTGGTCTCATATGAGAAATACAGACCAGGAGTCTTCTCTGCAACCTTTAGCAGCCCTGAAAATTCAGACTCCACCTTTTTCTGCATTGTTATGTTACAATGATTTGTAGAGTTCAAATTGAATACCATTCAGATGCAAAAGAACAACACGATGAGGCAACGGCAGGTTTACCTGGTCCGCAGAGGAATCTTTAAGTGAATGATCACAAGGAAGAACTTTCAAGGATGAAACTTTGAAAATAGGATTCCCATAATAGGACCCAACACACTCACGCTCCGTTATAACTATCAAATATGTGCCTGACAATGTAACAAAATATAATAATTAAGTCATTAAATATGATTTGTTTTTTTTTTTGGAATGATGTTTAAGGACACCGGAAATTAAGTTAGCATGTACAAACCATAAAAAACTAAACCTTTGTGTCACTTCCCTCGTGTTAAGTAGCAAGGGTGTGGATGTAATGGTTCATTTTGTTTTCATGCATAAAAAAAAAGAAGGTAGAAGTACGGGGAGTAGGATTCAGAATTACTTATTTTTAAGAACTTGGGTACAAAACCTCTTCCAATCAACTCTCACATCACTAGTTTTTAAGTGAAAGAAACTCGAAGTTAAGCATTTCACTTATGTAGCAGTGCAAGTTGCAAATCATACACAACCTAGTCCAAATCTGAGCCCTGTCAATAATGTAAATGCACTACCCCACCCAACCAACTAATTAATAATGTTTTGTCTTGCATTTCTAGCAAAGCTACACAGCAGCACCAAATTAGTGATCAATGACCTCCAAACAATGTTGGAACACGCATAAATAAAATCATGAACTTTGACATCACATAGTCATAATTTATAGAGTAATTAGCCTCTAAACATTAGTGTTCCATAAAAATAAAATTAAAAACCCTACCTGCAATTAGCTTTAGCATCCCCACAATCCCGAAAATGGTCCTAATTTTAGGAACACGAACTGAGCTACACTCTGGAATGTCATCTGGAAAACAGAACAAACCCAGACACTCTCAGAACACAGTCAAGGAAGTGATTTAACAAATCAATAAGCAACCAACACCTACCAATGAGCTTCATCGAGCCATCGTGCCGATCAATAGCCAAAGAGGATCCGCAGGTGCCATCAGTAGGCTCGATCACATACTGATCCGGAAATTCCCAGAGCCGCATCCGCGTATAGAGCTTCTGTCCGGAATCCGCCCTTTCCATCATTGTTGTATATCAGTTCCGAACCACTGGGAACAAAAAAAACGAACAAATCGCATCAGATTGTAACAAAAATGCACTGTTTGGCTGCCGAGAAAAGCAAAAGAGAAAAAAGAAAGAGACCTGAACCGAGAGTCGCGAGTGAAGTGCAGCGAGAGACAGAAATGGAACCGATCGCGAGAGCAGAAAGAGGATATGGATTTGTCAGA
>JAYMSY010000837.1:0-10474 GCA_036897685.1 Monsonia emarginata
GAGACAACTTACCCACAGGCTCAAACCTGCGGGGGCTTTGCATCCTTATCCACCCATAATTAGGATCCCTCTTGGTTTGCGATACACAAGTCATTTTCAAGCTTTCATGCGATAGAGGTCTTAGGCTTCCTTAACAAACTTTCTGCTCTACTGTGATTATATAGAGGTTATTTATCAATAATGGAATTCAAGTTAGTATTTGGAATGAGCGCAAGTTACGTTCTATACTATTTATCTCCCCTACATCACCTGTCTGTATCAGTATTATTAGGGATATGGAGAACCAAATTTAATAATCAGAGATCTGCAAGATTGCCACATCCACAAAGGTACAAGATACTCAAAATTAACCACTTGTGCAGATTTTCAGGAGAAAACTCTGGTAAGAAAATAAAATCTTCAACTCACATTCATGTATTCAATAAACAAAAGGGTATGCCAATCTATATACACCATTTAGACTATACAGCTGCTGCTAATCCTGGGACCCAAATAGCTCCCCCTACCACTGGTACAATTGCTGAAATAAGATCATGGATGATCAAGCACCCGCCAAAAAATAGAATTAAATACGTTCCCACAACCTGCATAATTCCCTACTCTACAGTCAACTGAGTGCCATTGACATGCCTAAGGTCCTCCTATATAGCTCACATGATTCCCAACGAGAAGTTTTACCTCGTGTCATAACTGGAATCCTACATGGAATGACGGCTATCTTTCACTGGACGTTCTTCTTGAATCTCTTCGTACTCTTCATCATCCGCCTTCTTACCCGCTCGCTCTTTCCAATATGTAACTAGCTTTTTCAGGCGAGCCACCTCTTTTGAAGAGACATTTTTGCTTGGGTCATTCACTATTGACCTCACTCTTGATGCATACCTGAACAAGAAGGCAAACTTTGTTATAGAACAGAAGACCGTTTCCTTGGCAACTAAATCAAGCGGCTAATCATATGTTTTCTCAATTTTAAGTCTGCAACCAAGTGACTAATAATGTAACATGCAGAAAATACACTCGTACTGTTTTGCTTAGGAAATAGAAACTGAACTTTTAACTCTACAGACATTTCAAATAATTCTAATGGCATTTACTTTTGAAGTTTGAACCCAGAATTACTATAAATGCAATGCAACTCACAGTAAAAACTATTTTCTAGAATGTAAACTAGGTTGTAATCCACTACACACAACACAAGGCATTTGAAAGAGAAACACATGCACATTTGGCAAGGATAGTAGTAGAACATACATGAGAGAGTTGTATGTCTCATCCAAGTTCGATTCAGCAGGCGATACATTGACAAACATGAGCGTCTTGGCGTTACCACCAAGCGAATCACTCATTAGCATGGTTAACTTGTGGTTCCTGTAAGGTATGTGTTGACCTCCAGATGACAAGGCACTGATAACATCTCCTAGTGCAGATAGTGATTTGTTGATGCTTTGAGCTTCTTTCAGTTGACTACCAGCTGAACCTGATTTTTTAACTCTTTCTGATCCGGCAAGATCAACAAAACTCAACTGCACATAAGGTATCTGGTTAAAATTTATCTAACCCAAGTCACTAGCAGAAGCATATGTTAAGAAGTTACGCAAAAATAGCACTTAAAAATCAACAAAGACCATACTTTTCCTCTTGCGACGGATTGAGTTTGAAGATTGGTACTCTCAATCACAATTGAAAGAATCAAGTGAGATCTTGAACTTTCTTCGTTCATCTGGGTCCCAGATGTATGTCGTCTTTCAGATCCTCTTTGAATAATGTTCTTTAATTCCTCAACTGTTGAAATCGGAACAACTGTTATATTCTCAACCGATACCATGCCCTGCCAAAGCAAATCAATAAACAATTTAGAACTTCCTTCAAACAAAATCAATCAAGAGCTCTTTTTTTAAAATTAAATTATCAATAGAAAAAGATAACTGTAACAGCACTGAATTTTTATTGTTCAGTAACATTTTACAAAAAACAGCATATCATAATTGATCTACAACAATATCACCTTTGAATCTTTCTTGATGTCCAACTTTAAACGTTTTGAGGTCCTTGGCAACAGAAGATCCATGAGAGTATCCTGGTACAACTCCACCATATATGCCTGCAATATTCGTGATTATGTCATGTTCTTGCTACAAAGGCATTTTCTATGCAACACAGTTCCTGTATCTCAGAATAGCTTAAGCTACATGGATGGTTTTCATACAGAAAATATTACCTTCAGAGAAAATGAGAATTTGTTGCTATCTCGCCTTATAATCTTAAAAAGTTCTGCAGTTGCTCGTGGTGTGAGTCCAGGATTGTTTTCAGAACCATATATCGTGAAAGTCTTTCCTGAACCAGTTTGACCATAAGCAAAGATGCACACATTGTACCCATCTACGGCAGACTGCACCAAATACTGCATTGTAATATTATTAAGTTAGACAGAACTGAATTAACCCACCAATTATAGAGAGAGAAAAAAAAACAATTATAGACTAGCAAGCACAGATGTGGTTTTTCCAGTAAATGTTAGCATCACTTAAGTCTACGATGTACTAAAATTAAATTTCACTTGCCTTTGTATCTTCAAACACTTGTTCCTGAGTGGCACCACCATCAAATACACGATCATAAATATGCTGCTTTGCCTTTTCGTCTTTCCATGGATGCTCAATTGTGAACTCATCATAACTTCTAACCAATCCTTTTTCTCTTTCAGCAATCTCCTTTTCACTTAAAGGTCTTAATCTACAGAAAACTCTGATTTTGCCTTTCATGTCTGAAATGTAATATAATGGCAATGTTGTTTGGTGTCATTAGTCAAGAAATGAAAGTAATTACAAATTGGTCATACCTTGTAGCAGAGTTCTAATGCTACCCACATGTTAATAAATAAAGAAAATAGAGAACAAGGGGAAAAATAACTAATTCAGCACATTTTAAGGAAAAACTTACCTTCTATAGTATTGAAGTAGCGTTTTCTTAGAACTTGTTCTTCCTTGTAGAGTGTCTCTAGCTCAGCTAGTTGAACTCCTTGCATCTTCAAGATGGCAGCAGTTTGCTCATTCTTTCTATCGATGTCCTAAAAAAGTAGGATTTGTTTAATTGATTTCTTTTTATTTACACACTTGCAAGTTGTACACTAATAAAACAGAAAAATAATATACAATGCAGTACCTCTTTCATTTCTCTAAGGTCTTCTAATTCCTTTAAATTAATCTGTACAGAAGCGAGCTCAGAGTTCCTTGTTTCAAGTGTAGATTTCATGACACTTAATTCTTGGGTAACAACTGCCAACTTCTTTTCAAGGTCTGAGAGTCGAAGCTTCAACGCCTTGCGTTCTTGCTCAAAGTTCTTCTCAAGAGAATCAAACTGCATTTTAACAATCAAAGTGAACTTCTTCATCTCAATTGAAAAAGAGACATCACACCAAAGTGAAGAAATAATGATGGTACCTCGTCGACTTTCTTCTTTTCAAGTTTAGCAATCCTCTGTTCCAAAGATGATTTTTCATTTGCCAATCTCTTAGTAGCTTCTGCCGCAACATGCAACTCCTCGGTACGAATCCTCAAGTCATCCTGGAGCTTGTTCAATACCTACACATCATAGCTCATAATGGTAAGCAAAAACAACTCATACAATATAAAGATTCGTAGAAAACACATTAGCTGCAATATTTACCTGGTTATTCGTTCCAACAAGATCCTTTTTGGCATTGTTTTCTAATGCTAGATTAGCCAACTTCACTTCAATGCTTTTCTTTTCATGTATTGCAGCCTAATTGTAAAGACCAAGACTAGTATCAGAAATTGCAATATATATAAAAGTTAATAAGAGGTAAAATTCATAGTTGACCAAAACCAACCTGAAGAGCCTCATCTTTCTCATTGTACAGTGATCTGAGCTTATCAAGCTCAGATTCAATATCTGCCAAATTTTTCTTTTCAGATCTCAAAGTTTCTTTCAGGCCTTCCAATTCTTCCCTCAACTTCACTTCTTGCTGCTGCTTTTCACGCATTTCCTCAAGCAACTATATGGAAACAGTACTCTATAATCTCAACAGCTGTTCAAAAGGAAACGGTACAAATACTAGGATAATAGTAGACATCTTGCACAATCTTTAATCTCATAAGCTGAAAAACTATATGGCTATTCTATCTTTGATGAACTTCATCATGTTTGCTGCTGCACTTCACGCATTTCCCCAAGAAAATATATAGAAATAGTACTCCTTAATCTCCACAGCTGTTTGAAAGGAAATTGTACAATACTAGAATAATAGTAGCTAACTTGCACAATCTTTAGCCTCATATGATGAAAAATTATATGCCAATTCTATCTTTAGAGAATTTCATCATGTTTGTATTGTGGAAGGAAGTCGCAATACCTTCAAATTCACTTACCAAACTTAATTATTCTAACCTGCAAAAGTGAACTTTTATTTTAAAGCTTACCTGATCAGTGTACTTTTGTGATTCTTCTACAGCTTTCGACAGATCCTGAACGCGTTTCTCATAAACTTCCATACTAGGAGGCTTAAAAGTGTTTGATAGATCCCCATTCACAGAACTGCTACCAGAAGACCGTGCTTTAGAGTAGCGACGCAGCATGACATCATTTATATGTGTCTGAAGTGCCACACAAATTTCTTCTCCCTGCATAACAGAATGTAGTGGATCTAAATAGAGAATTAAGAACAAGAAGCATAAAATCTACCAGGTAGAGCACTTGCATAGAAACTAGAAAGTAACAGACTAAAAGGTGCTACAACCTGCTTAGTCTCAAACTGGAATATGTGAAGAACGCCTGCAACTCTCATTTTAAAGAAAACGGCAGTATTGCTGCTGCCAAATTGCATTATGTCTCGTAGTTCTGCGGAATGTAAATATTCTTTTGGAACTGGACGGAAAAAGTGAACCTATGGATAGACAAATCAGTTAGCATCCACCAGAAGATCTGAATACAAAAACAGTTTCTCTCACCCACTATGATAATCTGGTAGTAGTTTTAGGACTCACCCCACGCTTATTTATGCCCAAAACTATCCGCCCAGGCAGAAGTCCAATGGGGTCATCAATCTTGCGAACACTGAAGAAAACTGAATTCCCATAAGGAAGTGTTCTCAATATTCTCAAGAATTGCTGTCTTGCATCATCTTTTGTCAAATGTTCCTACATTAGTCACAGAAGCATCTTATATAAGGAGAACTGTACTTAAAATGTCACCATAAGGTGAAAAATAATTCTAGCAAAATATGGGGGGTACAAAAGCACGTATGAGAACAGGTAGACAAATAAATTGATTTGTTTTCTACTAGTGAAATTTGATTAAACAGCTGGGGTCATCTGACTTTAGTTGCGAAGTGAGGTTTCTTCTAGAAAAGTTTATATTTAAAATCATGGGTTTAAGAATAATGTTAAATACTAGAAGCCACTGTTACAACAGCAACATCGCTACAAAAGAACAGCTAGCTTTGACCTGGCTGTTATTTATTTGTTAATAATCCTCCACGCACATGAAATCAGAAGAACTGCAGTCTTACCAATGAATTGTAACGAGAAAGAATATCCAACTCCCATTCCCGCTTTGCTCGGGTTATTGCAATTTGTCTAGGTAGGAATCGTTCCAGAAGCGAGTTCCAATCGCTGAAAAATAAAAGCCTTGAGAAGTGAACATTCACCAGAGAATAAAAGAATTGGATATCACCAGATAGCATCTTAAGTATGATCAAACTGAAACATTATTGGAGCTAGTATAATCCCAGAACAAATGGGAGACAAAGCAGGTCATATGCCACAAAGTACAATAAAATAGAACTGAAGGAGAAAGACGAATATATAAGAAGAAAAGAAAGAATTACTGACGTGCATGATTCAGGGCTGCCAACAAACCCAACCTCAACCAGGATCTGCAATGCAGACAACTGCGCAGCATCATCCCTCCCAACAGGATAATTGCCCAATATATAATCATGTTGCAGCTGTAACATCATAACCAGTAATCAGGAATTCTGGATGATAGTGGTTAACCTGTCTGGTTGACACTTACAAGCACTTGTTATGGTTTCGAAAGTTCCTAAAAGGGGAAGAGGGAGAAAAGGAGAGCATGATTCTCTTGAAAAGCATTATTTGCTGTTTGCATTCAGGAATACAAAATAATGACTACCAACAAAATATTAAATTGATGCCTCAAAGCATCTTGAAACCACTAACTATTAGATTGAATACCTGAACATATGACAACTGCACAAACATTTGGTCCGCTATTGCTTCATCTGACTCGCGAAAGAGCCTTTTTTTGAATGTCAATTTACAATGCAAAATTTCTCCTTTGCTTCGATCCTTTGCTGCTTTGAACTCCGCCAGAAGATCCCCAATATATTTATTGTCATCTAAACCGATGTACTCCTCTGTCGCAACATACTGCATGTTAGATGGCTATTTATGATGATCCTAATTAAGAAAGTAGTCTAAGAAAATGTATATGGACAAAATATATACCACTTCCAGGATCAGGTGACTTAGAGCCAGTAACAACTTTGCGGCATTCAAACAAACTGAAACTAGAGTATGCTGATAGTTTAATTATCCCTGCAAGTTCCTGATGCATGTATAAATTTAGTTGATATCAGTTAGTTCATTAGTGCACAAAAACCAGATTAAGGAAAACTAGTGTACCAATAGCATTGCATTGAAAATACAGAACCTTTTCAAATCTAAGGTGGCTTGCCTTCTTAAGCAAATTCATGCGTTATCTAACTGTATGAACATCGATTGCATAATAAATTTGAAACAGATTGAAGGCCAGACAAACATAAGATACAATTGCGTTCATGTAGGCATTGGGACCGCAAGAGCCCATAAATACAAGGCAAGCTAACCAATAAAAACATTATGTAGTTGCATAGGCATAATACCGTCCATGGCACTTTTTTTCATAAGCAAGACAATGTCCATGGCACTTCGAGAATCCAACTTGCATCATCATATGATAATGCACACGAAATTGTTCAATTAAGGAAGAAAGGTTCATAAGAGGAATCATCAGCCAAATAGCCTCCTCCATGCCAAAAATACCACCTTTTCCTCTTTTAGGCTAATGGAAACAGTAAGAGCTAGACTAATGCTGGCTACATAGCTACAAGAAATAACTAGTAACTGTTGATGTGTAAAAATACCAAATAAAATATTTCGGTACAATAGGAGAAACTCTTTATGCAGTGTGGCCCCAGTTCAGTCAGGTTATCCCTACTGTTTCAGTTTCAGAAATCTATTTTCTTACAAATTGTGCTACTAGATTCAAGAATGAAATGAATTTCATAGTGACCTTTACTCATTTTGAGAAATTTTTTTTATTTCTTCCACTTAACAAGTACTTGGAATGGCAAGATAGATTGCACAGTGGAGCGTAGAAGCCTAAACGTACCTCGACAGCATCAGCCACTGTTGTTGCCATGTCATATGCAATTTCTTCGAAAGTTTCATCCAAGAAAAACACTATCGTGGTGAGCTTTCTACCAGTTAAGAGGAATTCAATTTCCTCACGTCCTGGTATTGTGTGCCTAGGACCAGCCTTGACAGTGCGTTTCAAAGCATTTAACGTATTTAAAGCAAGAACTTGAACCTCAGAGTCAGTACTCGCACCATGTGCGACGTTATGAACATACTCTGACAGATATCCACCAATATCCTTGCTAGGCGGCATGGAGGATGCACACAAATACATGAGCTCCCAAGCCTTAATCAAATACTGCCTGTAATATCAAAACAAAATAAGATAAGATAACAATGCAAGGTAAAGAAATAATAGGATTGCCACCAACACTCGTTGTCTACAAAAATCAGTTGCGGAAAGAGATAATCACAATTCAAATAAAAGGGCATAGTTGGATACCTATCCGGATTGTTTCTTGTTTGTTTAGAAATCTGAACAAAAAGTTCATCACGAAGCTCTGAACGCTTTAGCGTTTGCTTATATAGTTTCCCAACAAGGTCTATTCTTTCATCTAGACTTGGTGGAGTTACTCGGTCAGATGAATCAACTCCAATGCATTTCAATATTATCTGGAACAATTTAGTTGCCCGGCTCACAAGGTCACTATGAATTTTGAGCAAGGAAGTTGGTATAGGATCCTGATAGAAAGTAGTAAGTTAGATAATGGTGTGTCACATAGTTCTAAACTACATATTTTCATTGAGCGTAGGATGTATCATAACCTTTTGAAAGCACAGCATGTCCTCAAAGGTAAACTTCTCCCGAACTTGAGGACCTACAGATTTTTTCGAAAAAAATCCTCGCTTTCCAGCAGAATTGATCTGTTTCTGCATCAACCTTAAAAATCCTTCCACCTATGCACATACAAAGGAAAAACAAGAAGTTTTCAGCAACTAAAACCGGACTTTATTCTCTTAATGTCGATTCAGTTCATTGACTTGTCCTAACATCAATACAGCAAACTGATTTGGAAAGTAGTACTTGTTTGGGATGCCGCATTAATAGCTACACTTGAATTACCCACCTGAAATCTCTCAATCAACGGTATAGCACCAGCAAGTTCTGCTGGAACAGACATTGACAGGGTTGATGGTGTACTGCAATAAACAAGAGTGAATCATTCAGAAAAGAGAAATAAATAACACTCTCTAGATAAAACCCACATGCTAATTGCCAATACACATCAAAAACTGAGTACAAGGAAATTGAGAGACATAACAAATCCCAAAACTTTCTAAAATCCCATGAATGAATCAACTATTTTCGAGATACCCCTAAATTAGTGGATACAGAAAGTGGGTAAAACAGAAGTCACATTAATCAAACCAATGCTTGAACTTGAATTTCATTTTCAAATCCAATAATCGATGAATAAACAAGGGACTTTCAACAATAAACAAAATCATCTCATTCACTTGTGAATGCAAATCCGGTAAAACCAATCCATCTCCATAAATAAAAGCGAGGAAAGTAGGTAAGCAGTACAAAAGCAAAAGCAGAAGAAGAAAAAGAAACACTCACGCCGGTGCGAAATTGGAGCCGGAGAATTGGGGCCCGCCGCTGTCATAACCACCGTCGCCATTGGAGAAAGCAGCAGAGGCATGGCTGTGGAGAGGGCTCTCCTCGTTGCCATTACTAGAGCCGAAGGAAGACCTACTCGTTCTCATGCTCTGGGACATCGATGGTTGCACATCAATTGTCATTCCACTAAAATCACACCTGAAAAATCCCATAAAAACAAGCAAAAATTCCCAGAACGTCAGAATCGCGAACCGGAGATTCGAATCCACCCGAAAATGAACCAAAATGCGAAAGAAAAAGATCGGATCGGAGAAGACGAAAAAGGAAAGAGACCGAAACGGAAATGGAAGTGAAATGAGGAAAATCGGTACCTCTGGATGCGAAACGGAGAGCGACGGAGAGAGATCTGAGCTCAGTTACCGAAACCAAACATCAATTTCGTAGCAGAACACAAACAACACACAGTGAAGCAGAGAGAAAAGAAAGTATGGTTGAAGTCACGAGAGCAATTAAAAATGAAATAAATACTCGAAAAAAATAATCAAATTGTAATAATTAATTTCACTATCTCCACTCCGCGTTTTGTCGCGTTTTGCTCGTTCCACCCTCATCGGGCTTCCCGTCGGTGAAATAGAGGGTCGTGGAAGCTGTGAGATTGGAAGTGGAGATATCAAAATTCGTATTGCGTGAAATGGAATAAACCGAAGAGGGCAAAAGCGGAAATTCGGGATTTAAAAGTATTTGAAATTTTATTCGGGGGAGTGTTTAACCCTAGTTTTGAATTTAATATCGGAAATGCCACTCTTATGTGGAAGGCGGGAAGTTGCCAAAGATTTGACCTTTTACCTTCTGGCTTTTAGCATCTTTAACTTGCATGGTCCCACCGAAGGACGTATACGTCACACGGTTACAGATCAGATCAGACGGCTGTGATGGACCATCAACGTACCTGATGAAATTACTTGTTTGATTGATAAAGAAGCTAGTAGATTTCAACTAACCAAATTAGTCTCTCCCCACAAAAATTACAGTATTTATTTAGGAGTATATTGTAATTTCGACTTCAATTGGATAGTAAAACATTAAGGTGCTTAAAATATTGTCCGTACCGTTTTTTTATTGGTTAACATGTCAAAACTAATTAATCAAGTTGTTAATCAAACAAACTTGCTTAAAAACCAACAATTCCACTTTAAATTAGAAATTGTTGAGAAGCTTACACCAAAAATGTTTTGCAAGATCAAAAGCTTAAGTATTTAGTGAAAAACTTCTTACAAAACTAAAATTTGATGTCCAAATTATGAAACACACATGGTAAAATCTGTTCTCTTTAATGTCTCATGTCATCATATTTGACCATAACAGAAATGATATCTATATTATTATATATAAAAGCTAGATTTTATAATGAATTCTAGAGAGACACCTCATAATTAACTTATTTATTAAAAATAATAATTTAATCAATCTATTT
>JAYMSY010000838.1:0-10474 GCA_036897685.1 Monsonia emarginata
TAATAGAATAGGGAAGGCTCAGATAAGGTAGCCACATCCCGGGAGGAATATTCTACCTCCCACTCTAAGTTCAATCCAAGCTCCAGAACAATAGGCACCTTAATATTTTAACCAGTATGCATAGATTAAGCAATACCCTAAAACCAACAAAAAAATCCATGAAACACCTCAAGGAAAAAATCAAGACACAAACATTTGGGAATTGATACTAGTTTTGTTACTCCCTTAATACCAAAATTGGGTTTCATGAAAGAAACAAGGCACATCAATTATTTGGCAAAGCCTAAGATAGAGTCCAAATCCAGATAAACAAAAGAATGTAGCTGTTCCAAATGTTGCCCCAGCAACCACTACAAGAACCAGCCAACACTGATTCAAAACAGAGGAGCATAGCCTTTGCATCTTGAAATTGAACACTATAATATTGGAAAGTCTCATTATAATCCAAAATGTTATTCCTGATGAAAAAAATTGGTAGCAACTAGTGATGATGATGTCCCTCTTCTGGATCTCCTCCCGGGCCAACCACATCCAGCTGTTAACCATCAAAGCATGTAATTAGAAAAGTGCTGCCATGTAGGCTAAGAAACATTAAGCACAGACGGTGAAATAGCATAATTTTGGCCCGAGAATATGAGATGACTATGAACTGACAAAAAAATTCTAATGTGTGTGCATAGCCTACTGGATCCATTTGGATTTAAGAAAAGAAAACTCAACAACTGGAACTACATCCTGTGTAAGCTTGAGCTGTGCACTTCTCCAAAGTGGACGTATTTAACATCAATCCAATTCCTAATCTAGAAATAGAACCAGACATCCATATCCAGTTTTCATGTGCAAGTATATGCACATAAATGGAGTATCATTCCAACTATTCAAGTCTAGGCTTATTATATGAGATAATACCATATGCACCAATCCAGATCCACTTCCACCCCCTACTAAGGCCCTATGAATAACCATCGAGTCAAGTTTTCCCATTTACTAACCACAAAATACTGTGAGCACACTGGGCATTCATGCGGCTTGCCTTTCTCCAGCCAGAACCAGACAACATCATGCTCATCCTCTGCAATGTGAGGAAAAAAATTTCATGTGTCTGATGACAGTAATGAAACAATTATCTGTAGACAAAGTAAAGTCCATATTTACACAGAAGTCCAGTTCATAAACTTCCATGTAGAATGGAATTATAGCAACAAAATTGACACACAATCACTGACCTCCTTCACCACCGGGACATCCAACTATTCTCCTGTCATAGTAAGACTGGACAACAGCTGGTGCTTCCTGCAAGCAAGTACTACAAATTAATAGTGTTGCCAATATCTTCACAAGGTATTGCCATACCGACAACCATATACGGGCATATTATGAAGTGATTAGGAGAGATAGTGGAAAGTTATTAACCATTATAATTAAGCCCAAAATGGCCTAGGAATCTTATTTCGGAAGACCTGCATTAGATAGTTGTCCAGTTTTATTTGAATGGAGTCATTTGTGAAACTCAAAGCTGATATCTGATTGAAGTCTATTTAGAATGGTTCACACTTCCTACATATATATCCATAAATCACATAAACTTGTGAATGTTCATAGAAATAGTGGGAAAAAAAAAGGCCTTTCAAACTATATATTTTGATCACTAAAGATAATGAGACAAGGAATGGGAGGGGAAAATTATATATCCATTTCAGGGATAGAAAATGTCTAGGAAGAGAAGATAATTTTTATTTGAGAGCCCACATATTTATCTTCGTCAGAAGGTGGAGAGTTGGGAAGGTATGTCACCTACAAAGAAACTTTAAATCTGAAAGTAGAATCACGTTAAGTTCAAGTTACGCTTTGCGCACCCAATCAATATATTATATTGCATGCGATAAATATCACAGTTTTTTTCTGTCTTCTATACACATACACATCCATTGAAATTTAACATTCCCTTATTTAAAATCCTGTACTATACCTACTTTTGCAGGTTTACATTTTTCATGTGGCTAAAGCAAGAAAAAATGGTGCACAAAATAGAATAATAATAAAAGACAGGGAAGAAACTGATAATAAAAAGCCCAAGATATTGATCTATGATATGAAGAACAGATTCACCATTTAGGGTGACGTATCATGTCAGAATCGCACACTTGAATTCTATTGTACCATTTAAAAATAAAAGTGATAGAAACTACTAAGGTTCATTTTTTTAATTTGAACTTGATTTATTAATGGTTTGCGTAGAAAATGGAGTTCACTGCGTCTTTTTTCTCAACTATTACTGTTTTAAAATTTTAGTTTGTAACAAAGACATTACCGTAGGAACCAATTTGTTGAGAAGAAGCATTTATTGGTGAACAAGACGCGCTGTAGAATTAAATGCTCACAAATGTGAATATAAATGAATTTGTGAGCTGATAAAATCTTAGTTATGGTTAAAAACCAAAGACATTAACTGAAGTGGAAATTTCATCGACATAAAATATCGCTTTTGTGTAATCAATTGCCCTATTACAATGTACTCCACAAGATTAATAATAATAAATTCACCAATCCTTTCACAGCCACTATATAAGATGTGATGCAATCAATGCGCCTAAAACAAAATCATGAAATTGAGAAAAGCACTGACCTTTGTTCCGAAAGGACCAACGGGATAATTTATTTCAAGAATGTCCTTTCCCTGAACAAATAAAACATGTCATATCAGAATTTCGCATCACAAAAATCATCAAATTCAAAACCCAACAAAATTAAATCCCGGGCACAGATTACAGAATTTAGACTCTTAGAAGCACCGACCATAATATAAGCCCTCAAAATCAATTATAAGTTTCTTCATGTTCATACATGGAGCCATGGAGGAGGCAGTCTTAGAGATTTTAGCAAGGCATCAACATTTCAAGACATTTTTGGTATCTCTTTCCCAACCCTTAATTTGGAAGGGACAAATAATGGGGTTTTGAACATTCCAAAGAGATCTATATATGATTTAGATTCATGAATAATCTCAAATACATTTAGCTGTTTTTGCATCAAATACCCAATTGAATCAATACCATTCATTTTATGCTATGAGAACTAGCATTATATATATAGCTTGAAGATGAACCAGGTTGAAGATACAATGGCCATTTGTTTCAAAATCTGTCACAACACAAGTACTAAATAACCCAAGAAAGTTGGTGGTCTATTGAGAAGCCAATCAGGACTTGAGCAAGCAACTCCAACTTAGCTATAGAAGTCACTTTTCTGAAACATTTACTCTCCTAGATTTTGCTCGAACCTTTACGAACCTTTACGATCAAAACAATATACAGAAGCAAGGAAATGGTACGTTTTTCTTAGACTAAAGACAAGCAGTAAATAAATATACTAGTCTCGGGTTAATCCGAACAGCAGCAGCAGCTATATATGTGTACATCTTTGCAGTTCGCGAAAAGGGTGCCAACGATTAGGCCAGAATGAAGCCTGTCTTTGCTTTACATTGTATCCTCTAGCAGAAGTCTTGAGTCCTCCATTTAATCACATATTTTAGGTACCAGCTTGATGTAGAAAGTTGAGACCACTTTGCCTCCGCACATGCTCCGGTATCAGCCTGTTGATGAGTTCGGGCGAAGCGCCATTCAACTGTATTACAAATTGGAAACAAATTGTTAGTTGACCTACCAAAAGTAGAAGTTTAACGTCAATTGGTAAAAATAGATGGATGACAACTTGCTAAAGGTTTGCATTGAACACGACATAAGAAGCAATCTGTGGTTTGTGTGATTGATTTCTACAAATATGTCCACCGTCATACAGACTACACAGAATTCTGTACCATATGCAAACAACTATTGCTAAGAGGAGTTGACACGACCAAGATCCTTCTGACCTTAGGTCATTTTGTGGGGTATCTGGAAGGCATAAGATCAATTATTCTCGAGGGGCAATGCGCTATTGCTCAAATCAAACACGAAGGATCACTAATAGTATATAGATACTGTTGTTGGGAAGAGTGCAGTGTCAACGCAAAACATGAGTTAACAAAGAATTTTCAGTATTTAGTAACTATTGCTTCCTCTTTTATATGAAGTAGCATATGGTATTGTAATGATGATTAAAAAGCAACAAATAATCAAACATGTGATTGTTTTTAGGGAAAACTGATCGGTCTGAAGAGCAGACCCAAATCTCTAAATCGACATTAGAGCTGGGTTTGGGTTGCAGGACGAATTTACAGGCAACAAAGTGAGGCCTCAGACTGTAGTGCAACAATAGAAATCGAAATGAGCAACTTACTTCTTGTTTGAAGTTAAATAGAGGAGGGAAAGGGCGACCGTTTGGAAGTCGGGCATTGGGTTCGCGAAGCTCATCGAAGAAAGGATGCGCACAAGCTTCTAGCTGCAAAAACGCAAGAAGTTGTAGTCAGATGAAGCTGCTTCAGATTACGATTTATTTAGGGACCAAAATAACTAAACATCTTCAAGTAAAGAGAAGGAAAACTCACAGCAGTGCAGCGAAGACTTGGCGAATACTGAAGAAGTCGAGATGCAAGGTCAATTGCTTCTGGAGGCATTCTTTTATGGAAAACCTGAACCAGTAAAGAACAATAAATAAACCAGCTAAAATGCAGAAACAGACCGCCTCATGAACTGCTAAACAAGAGTTTCTAAGTAAACAGACCGCTATGACCATGTATTCCCCAAAGCACAGTCCAACAACTACTTTAAGGGCGTATAATAGTTAATTGCAACTTGTTCCCTAACCCACTAGATTCTGACAAATTTGTGGCCAGTGCATGACATGAAGCACAAATATTTGACGTTAGAATTTGAATTCTGTGACCTGAAGATTATTTTGCCTACTTTGACTTCCCTTATAAGCTAATTTGTCTTATCTAAGAAGCATTTTCTATGCTTGAGACCAATTATGGGAAAGCCATTGTGACTACTAAATTGAAATGACAGGGAACAAAAATAAATAAATAAATAAATGAAAAATGCAAATAGCAAACCTTGTGCCAAGGATGAGCTTTAATCTGTGGGAACCTGAAATCCGTATAATTTGGATTCATGCACCTAATTTCTTCACGAGTTGGAGTACCAAGAACCTGCAACAAGCCATCAGAAACATGAATGCTTGATGCAAAATTGCACTATCGATGTAGGACTGAAAAAGTAATGAAGCCTCACTTTAATAATTTCTACAAGTTGATCTACAGCGTTTTCTCCTGGGAACAATGGCTGTAAAAACATTTCAGAGCGTAAGAAACAGCATAATTCACAGAGAAAAATAAGTTGAATAGAAAAAATAAAGTAAAGCATTCAGTTGGAACAGGAAGAACTAACTTGGCCCAAAAGAAGCTCGGCAAGGACACAGCCAGCCGACCAGATATCAATCGATGTTGTATATTCTGTTGCTCCAAATATAAGTTCCGGAGCACGGTAGTAACGGGAGCATATGTATGATATATTTGCTTCCCCTCTGACCTGATGACAACAAGACATTATCAACAAAAGAAATACAGCATATGGTAATTTACTTAACAACACATATCATTAATCATTATGACGCACACTTGAAAGATATGCCATTCCGTTATTGACAATTTAACATATATGTACCAATAATTCAAGCTAAAAGAAAAAATGCCCCGGGGCAGAACTCACCAGGACTTTTGCACTTCCAAAGTCACAAAGCTTGACTTGGTGGGTAAGAGGATCAACCTACAACATATACATAAACATAGGTTTCAGAACCGGACCAATCTATTTAGTCATTAAAGAAATTTCAGAACAATTAATTCAATAAATAAATAATTACAAGACAGGATGCCATACCAATAAATTTTGTGGCTTGACATCTCTATGACAGACACCAGGAACCGAATGGATATATGCCAGACCCCTGAAGATCTGCAAATATTTTCCATATTATTATTATCATCCATTCAAGGAAAATAACGTAAATAACAATATACATAATGATGAAGTGGAAAGAAAAGGTCTTACTTGATATGTGTAAAGTTTCACATATATGAGAGGCATCCTCTGGTTCACACTACTGTAATGCTTTAGAACGCGGTACATGTTCTCCGGAACACATTCCATAACCAAATTAAGAAAAAGCTCATCTTTACTAGTTGTAGAGAAGAAACAGTGCTTCAGAGAAACGACATTTGGATGATCCATTAATCGCATTAGCTGCAACTCACGATTTTTATACCGCCTGTCCTGCAAGACCTTTTTTATAGCCACTGTCTCCCCAGTTTCCAAACATTTTGCCTGAGAAAGAGTGACATCAGATACTCGAGCCATAAAAGGATAGTGTGAGTATGCACCAATAATAAAATTCTTTACCTGAAAGACTACTCCAAATGATCCATTTCCTACAACACGCTCTGCCATGTAACTGATAGTCTGCAATCATTATTGAATAAATGGCATTGAGAATGAGAACAATAGAAAAGGAAACCCTTAACGCATGTACTGAAGCAACCCAACAAAATAAATTCAATTAATGTTCAATAAATTTATAAACAATAGCAAAGCCGTTTCTATTAATTTTCTCTTTTGATGAAAAAGGCAATGATTAAATACGTCATCACATAATATGCTCCTTGAAAGGAACCGTATAGAAACGTATACACTCCAATTAACAGAATAGTCGCATGAGCAAGTACTAAAAACGTCAAAATCTTACCCTTTTAGGTTCGCCATTTTTGCCACCGATGGTGGTGGAAATAATATGACCAGTTACTGCATCATTTCCTTCAATGACGGGGGTTGACATTTCCTGTATTATGAGTTAAGAAAGAATTAAAACTCAACTTTACAAGCTAGTAAGGGGATGTCAAACATAGCTCCTACCATTAATCAGCATGCTTAACATACATTCATGCATCCCATCTGTGCCCAACACCTGTCAAACTCCTGAAGAGAATTGCACCTCCAGGAACCATTTGGTTCTTCCAAAGATCACGTTCATAAGGTTTTTCGGTTATAATTTTAATTATGATACTAATTATTCTTCTCTTAATTGCCGTCTTTCATTTTAACCATGCATCACCCTAACAGTCATTCAATTCCTGTCTACTACATCCACAGATAAACTAGATGCATATAAAAATTAAAAACAAACATGCTTGTAAACAAGTATATGAATATGAATCATGATTCACGAAGTATCCAAATTTAGCAACCCATGTCTAATAATACATAGTAACATGTGTCTCTCATGATGCCCAACAAAACATATTTCAAAATGAAACCTTCCTATTGAAGGAGTACTGATGAATGACGATCAACTTAAGACTACAAAAAGAATTGGCTAAAGAGTAAAGAAACATCACTACCAGACAGATATCCTAGAGAAGCAAACTGACTTCTGAGACAGCAAAACAGAACACAATCAAACTGCCAAAGCACAAAGATCCCGGGAGATAAATGAAATTATGTACGCTATAAAGCAAAATTGGATGGCCATTGTTCCGAAGAAAGCATCACACGCTACAAAAGGTTTGTATTTTAAACAAGGGGCAATCAAAGAATCAAGGCATGTTAACTACTCAAGCAAACTATACTGGATTGAAGAACAATTCACCTAAAGAAAAAGTAAAGGGCCAAAAGGTTCACAAAAACTAAAGCATTCTCATGAGTGGATGAATTAAATTCCAACTTCTTTTAAGTAGCATTAAACCAAAAAATCCTAGTCAAAATCAAAGATCCAAACAATAAAATCTTACAAGAATACAACCTGTACATAAGAAGTAACCCAAACTTAATCCCAACAACTAAACACAATATTCTTTTGTACTAAACCAATCAGCAGATCAGACAAAAACCAACCAACAAACAGTAATGACCCAAAGGTTGTGGTAAAAACAAAATTGAACAAGATAAAAAAAAAACCCTATCTTAAGCTAGCTAAATACAACATTTTCAGACTGATTAGATATCAAATGAAATCCAATTCAAGTTTTTTTTTATTTTTCAAAACCACATTAGAACAAAAAAAAATCAAAACACAATACAAAGTAACCTTCTATGATTCTCTTTTCCCAGCAACAAACCAGACAGTGAATAAAAGAAAACATGCAAGCCCAACCTCGAGCTCGAGATCCCTAGCAGCCCAACAGCAACGAAGCAATTTCTTAAACAAAAACATAATCTCTTAAAAATGTTCAAGAAAAGACAGTAAATAGTAAATACCCTCCACACACAAATTTGAGAGTGTGAGTTCGACAAAGAGAGCACAACAAAATACAACAAAAAATCAAAGAAAAATCCCGAGAAACAATCAGAAAATCCCTCTGGCGAGCTGACCCAGATCTCCAAATAAGAAACAGAACACGAGAAAGTCGGAGATCGCAACAGAAACGAAGATTTCGCGCTGGATCACAGAAGATCTAGGAATACCCAGTTGCTCATACACACACAACACACTGTTGAGACATAGATGTATAGGTAAATAGTAAAAAATACACAGAGCTCCCAGAGAAAGAGCTGAAATTGGTTTGTGGGTAGGAGCTGAAAGTCCCTGATCGGAGTCCATCTGGGGCCGGAGAGAGACGAGCTTCACTGGGTCATTGTCTCCTACCTGTGCTGGTGGTGCTTCATGGTGAGGCCCTAAGGGTATTGAAGCCATGTGAAGTACAGCTCTTCTCTCTCTCTCTAGAATGGTCCTAGCTCTCTCTCTCTCTCTGTAAATTAATTATAATTTTCTTCCTATTTTTTTATTTATTTTTCTCAGTCTCTTCTTCTTCTCTCCTCTATCCACTGACCTAATTTTTTTTGTGTCCTTTGTCTGAAAATAGTGGTGGATGGAAAGAGAGTGTGTGTGATCTGGTGTGTGAGGGTTCATGGTGAAGTTTTGTGGACCTTCTTATCAGATGGGGACAGGAACCACATGGGACCCAATAAAGGGATCTTGACCAGTGATTTCTTTTTCTTTTTTATATTTGTCAAGAATTGGAGGGTCCCACCAGTTTTGATGACGTGTTAGAGTGTCTGGTATGAGCTGTAAAATTAGATGCAAAATTGTTTTTGGCAGTTTGTTTTGTTGTTGACTGTGCTTATTGTGGGCAACGCTTGCTGCTGAAAGTAGTAATTTTTTGTGACATTGTTGCCTCGTCGAGCTGCAATTTCCTTATAAATATATTTTACGTGCGTTGTTATTTTTTTGATGTAAAAAAATTGCATCTCGTCGAACTGTAATATTTTTTTGTGGGACGAGCTGTCAATTTCATCCGTTTTTTATACTGGGCAGCAACATATTGATTGTCCTGTTGTGGTTACTCTCATGAGCCAATGAGACCATTAAAATAGTCTTAGATAAGGGTAAGAAAAACAGTATTTTATTACCAAAATTGGATTCAACAAATATATTTTTGAAAAAAATAGAGTAATCAATGTGTGCTTAGGTAGCAATTATGAATGTGTTAATCACTTTCTCTTTTAAGCCTTTGTCTTTTTTTATTGATAATGAAAGGTATTGAATTTAAAAAATTTATTGTTTAACAAACTTTGATTTAACCAGTACCACTCCTGTTATGATTAGTTGCTAATAACATTTCTTTTTTGTAACGGAGGATTAGTTGGAATAATAATGATTAGGAATAAATAAATATTTATATAAAAAAAGGATTGATAAAATATTTGTGAGCAATCCCATTTGTGTTTGATTATCTCCTTGTATTTCTAATGGAATATCTAATTCAATCTATAACTTGACTGCAAAGAAAGAGCAAAGTTATTCGTCCAAAATATTTGGTACAAATTGATGTATCAACTTCTAAGACATTACAAATTAATGTTGATTTAGCTCACCGCATGTATAGTAAATTGAATAAGCTGAACATTTTGCGCCAAAAATTCATCATACATGTACATATATTATTCAATAAAAAAATAAGAGTTCCAATATGACATATAAACCGACATGTAAAATGGTACATGTAATTTTGTTAAAACTTTTGGGGCATTTAGCAAATATAATTTATATGGTCAATTTAGATGTTTTGTTTGTATTTGTAGAAAGTAGAAGCATATATAACAAGTAATGACCACTTGCAAGATTGTGTAATCAAACCATAAGGATTCAAAAGCTTGAAGCAACCAAAAAAATATGTATGAATGAAGATTTGGCATTGTTGAATCCTACTAATCCTAGTCAACAAGCTAAAGCTTTGCATGGCTTTTTGCACAATTTGTGTTATGTTCCTTTACTTGAAACCTGGTCCAAACCATAGCTGTTCATGGAGGGCTTTAGATCCTGAGTTCCAATTCTCTTCCATGGCAGTTCATGGAGCTCCAGAGGGTTGAAGTTACATGCACATTACCTGATAAATCTCAGACATGTATGGATTTTTTTCATCCCATGAAAGGGACAAGTTATGAAGTAAAACACACAGAGATAAGAGTTACCACAATGGGGCAGCACAAATATGGATATCTCATGCAAAAAATGAGTGAAATTACAAACAGCAGCCCGTCCC
>JAYMSY010000839.1:0-10473 GCA_036897685.1 Monsonia emarginata
AATTATGTAAAATAATATTCACAAATAATTTTTTAAGGTTTTCGAAATTACCGGTCTCAGTAGGTCCGGTCCGAATTTTTTAGGTCCGGTTCGGCCTCGGTCCATCTCTAATCTAATCCGGTCTTAAATTTGGTATCCATATTTGATATTTTTCGGTCCGATCCGGTCTGGGTTGGACCGGATGAACACCCCTAGATAGCATCCATCTTTCGTATATGTGTCCGTTGGCCCATTTCAGTATATTTTGTTGGGCCTAAAACACTATTCAATATATAAAAACTTGGACCCATGGGGCCATTATCACACAAGACTGCAGTGCAGTGCAGGGGAATGTGCTGTGCGTATAGTCGACGTCTGTAAGTGTAACGCCTCCATTCAGACTTAGCGTCAAGGCAAGGCGGTGAATTCAGGTGTCAATCTCCATTTTCTCCTCCCTCAATCTTCTCCGCCGGATCTTCCATCATCTCCGCTCATGTTCGTTCTTCTCCACTTCTCTTTCTCTAGAGCTCCATATATATTTTTCATTCATCAACTCAATTTGAATCAATCTCTAGCAGCTTTTACATTGTAAATCGATGGAAATTAATTGAAATTTGATATTTGATCATGTTTTGCTTCTCGTTTTAAGGCTATCTGAAAATGCAATTGAAGAGCAAATCTATTTGATTCTTGTTGGCTGGGTAATGATCAGTGAATAAAGGTTTCTGACCTGGTCATGTTTGTTCTTTTTTATTATATCATGTTGGTTTCTGTGTGTGGATCATATGTTTGTTACATGTGTGTCTTATATCTAAAAAGAACTTTAGAAAACTTGAATTTATTTTTTCTCCTTGCTAGTGTAATGGCTGTTGAATCACTATTTTGTTGTTGCAACATACATGTAGGCATGAATTGTGTATCTGAATGTATCAACTGGAATCCTGAACCTAGAATGGTTATAAAAGTTATGTTTGGTATAAATGCTGTGGTTGATACCTTGAAATTTTGATAGGAATAATAATTCTAGTCATTGAACTTTTGATGGTATTAATTGGTGCAATTAGATCTGGTTAAGTAACTTTCTGCTACTATTCATGATCAACTTATATGTTTCTTGCCACAAAGGATAGGCACTCACTTCTCTAGATGAACATCGGGTTTGACAGTGTCAGTTGGAGGGGAAGTAAGAGAATAGTATTTCTCGTCGGTTTGAAACAAGTGGGGGAAAACAAGGGTTTCAAGAGTGGGATCTAGATTTTCATTCATCTTTTTGTTCAATCTGGTTGCACCCTTGGTTTATGCTGTCCGTTGTCTCCTTTCTTCCATATAGACGATCAGACACATTAAGGGAGTTGAGTATTAAGGCCATACATGAATTGAATTTTTTTAAGATCATATTGTATCAATCAATTCATAAGAAGAATGTGTTCACAAAATAACAAGGACAATTGTTCATAACAACCAAATCCACATTGTGTCTAGTGTAAGTATCATGGAGCTGATGATAACACATGAAAATGAGAAGACTAGTGAAATTTAGAAATGGAAAGATCTTCAGTTATGTTTGCACAGTGCATGGAGTTTTCGCTGATACTAGTTATTTGTCTTGTTGCAGCAATTTCCGGAAGAAAAAAAAACCCATAAATGTCAGGTGAAACTATTGAGGATATAAAGAAGCAGGAGCCTTCTGATAATCTTCAAGTTGAAGGTAACAAGGAGGACCAGAAAGATACTGATGCAAATAGTGAAAACCCCATGCCTTCATCCCAGCAAGAGGTATCTGTTTGATTCCACTTTACAAAGCCTATGAGATTATATTGCTCAGTTTACGAAGCATGAAAAGTGCGGTCTTCTGCTGCACATCTGCATGCATATCAGCAGAATGACATTTGTATGCTATAGTCGCCTTTTACTGTTCTAATTGTCTGCTATGGGTTTCACTAGTTGAAACATTTCAAATCAAATTCTATTTTAATCAGGAGGAAATCATCAGGAAGAAGTATGGAGGAATAATCCCAAAGAAACCTCCACTGATTTCCATGGTCACTGACATTCTTCTCTATTTATGTAATTATATTGCTTAATATCTTACCCAATTGAGAGTAACACAGATCTAGTTTTCTATTAGGACCACGAACGTGCTTATTTTGACTCTGCTGATTGGGCATTGGGAAAGGTACTTAATTTTGGAATGTGTTTAGAGCTTAAAAAATAAAATAGTTGTGGCTATATCATAACAACCTCTTTTCTTAACTTGTACAGCAAGGAGCACAGAAACCCAAAGGACCACTCGAAGCTCTCCGCCCAAAACTGCAGGTACAATGTTTGCCCTGCTCTTTTTTCTTTATGTTGCATACAGAACTGATCATTTCCAAGGAAAAAGATGAGCCATTCACAAATTAGCATAACCCTGGGGCATATAATCTTGCATGTATATTGTCACCTGCTTGATTGTTACAACTGGATTAGAAACAGGATTACATCCCAAACCAAACTGTTGTGAGTCCGAATGGCGTTCATCAAATTATTGTTGGAAATAAAGGAAATAAAACGTTGTTTGAGTGTTTAGATCAGACATTCAAGGCTTGTTCAGAATCCTCCGTGTCTAATATCACTGTTGTGTGCTGGAGTGGAACGGATTAAGATGCTTAGCGTACCCAGCAATAGGAAATTTGCATGGATATGATTGGTTTGTTAGCTCTTTCATGGTAACTAGGTGCATGCACTGTGTATAACTCGTTTATGGTAGTTTTGAAATGAACTTTTGTTGTTTACTCTGTAATGGTATTGATATTCAAATACCAGCCAACACCACACAATCAGGCACGGTCAAGGCGCTCAGCATATGCTCCTGCTGATAACGATGGTATGTGCAACTGGCAACCATCTACAAAACTTAAATTCCTGTTATCTTTACTTACGTGCCGTTGTCTAAGCATCATTTCAACTTTGACAGAAGATGATGGCATTGAGCAATGCCCTCACGAAGATGAAAGCAAGAATAAACAGGACACATCTGAGGATCAAAGCCTTGCCTCAGATAACGACAAGAGTAAAGATACAGCTGCTAAGGATCATTAGCTCATTTTGCTCAGTGTACTCGCTTGAATAAGCAAATGTCGCTTGAGTTTTGTGTCCACCGTACCAAGAGTTATCACATTCCATGAAGATCAAACTTGGAAGATCAAATCATCATGTTTGATGTTCAAATCATACATGAACAGTTTGAAAGGGCTGTTTTGTAGTAATAATAGCAGGTTGAGCAAATTATTCAGCACTGGTCCTGTCACATTATAAACTTATTTTCGGTTCTTGCAAAGCCAGATGTGGATCCATCCTCGGACGAACAACAAACATAGATCGAAAATGTGTGAATAGCCTTCGCATTCAGATTCGACCAAAACTATAGTTGCATGGATGGTGTGTAAGCATACATTACATATCCAGAATTACATTTCTTAAGGTAGCATGTTTTCTTAGTATATTTTTTTTATCCCATTCATATTAATTCTCGTTCGAAGCTCAGTAATCACCCAAATCTCCCAACAATATTATTTGTTCATGCTTAGGAGACACAAAAAAGCTATCTACGCCAAACCTTGTAGGTATGCAGCAACACATCTTCACAGACCACATGACCTAATGCCCTTTGCCAAACAACCTGTCAGTAATTAGAAACCATTAACTAACAAATCCACCATATTAACTAAAATAAAAGCATTCACAGGCAACATGGAAGATGAAATATTACAGAACAAACCTCAGACTGATACTGATAAAGATTATACTTCCCATGACGGAATCAGAGAGAGCTGGACGCTATCAGGATTCATCAATATGGTCCTTTCCATATTCCAGATTTTGATTATTCGCATCTCAAATTTACCAGTTATGTTTAAAGCATTTTTGTGAGCAGACTAGCTATTACCTGATATATCCTCTTCAAGGCGGACTTAAGAGGAACCTCCCGACTATAAAAGAAGTAACGTATAGAACAAACTAAATCTTAAGCATCAAATAGCAAAAACCAGGGAAAGTTTTGCCCGGTCAGCAGAATGTGGTGCCCTTCCATTTAATGTACATACAAGTAGCCTAAAGTTTCCAAAGCTCTACCAGAACACTACAGTCTACATCATCAGCTCATACGCTAAAAAAAACCCAGAACTAATTTGTTAAAGTAAAGAAACCCATGTAGTTCCAAGTATAAAATTACCATGGCAATCAACCATATATATTACAAAACTAAGATAATGTTACTTGTGCACATTGAATGTGAGAGCCAACGGTACAAAGCTTGCTAGTTGAGTTGACCAACCAACCCACCAAAGCATCAAGGGTGGGAAAAGGAAGCTCTACTTAAATCCATTCGTTGAGGCATCATCTAAAAGGGCCAAGGACTGCCTTCAGGCTTTGTAGATCATAGCTGTTTTGTCGGACGAATTAACATACTTCATAATTTCTAATATAAATCAAAAGAACTAATTAAAACTGAATAGTGAAAGTGATGAGGATGTACTCTACTGGTAAGCTCTAGAATGTAAGACTAATATCCATGATGTTTCCCATGGGACAATGGAGCGTGACCATACAACCTGGAAACAGAAGCCAAGAGTCAGCCATGTGTAATATACAGACATCGAAGAACATGATTGCTAATATATTCACAATCTTTAGCAAATGAAAAATCATAAATCCAAGTTCTGAAATAGCAGAAATAGGATATTAGACAAGTTCAAAACATCTTAAAAATAAACTATAAATCCTACCCTGCACCACCAGAACGACCAGATGGGTTGCCACCATATGCTCCATAACCACTTCTGTTACCACTCTGTAGAAATACAACAAATACATGAATGCATCTGCTGCCGATCAGATAGTTCAGCATTCATAGCAATTAGATGACTAACCAGACACTTACATGTGAACCCCCAGCGCTTCCGTGAGGACCATGATTAACTCCGGGTGGCAAATCACCTGAAGTGTACGCACCGGAGGAGGAATACCCGCGTCCACGTGATTGGTTATCTCGGCTCCCATATTTGTAACCATCTGACGTGGGAATATAGGGAACGGCTGCCGGATATGCAACAAGTCCTCCCTCCCTTTCAAATACGTTGGCTTTTAAACGTGCAATAACGCGCATAAGGGCATTGCTAGCAACATCAATGCTTCCAGTTATCTGATCAGTATCAGAAGAGTTAGTTTTCCATTTTGGGGAAAACATCGGGGGGATAAAAAGATACACCATGCTGCATATACTAAAATAGTATGATTCATTCACCTGTACTAGTTCCTCATCTTCGGATGCAACTTTGGGAAGGTTCTCTTTGGGAAGGATGCGGATGGTTGCCCTAGTGGCATTTCTCATTTCAGAAATGATTGCTCCACCTTTACCAATAAGGCACCCAATCCGTGAGCTTGGTACAAGTAGACGGGTAGTAATTACAGAATCTCCTGATTCCCTTTCAGCTTTCTCACTGCAGCGCGGCTGCAAGAGCAGTGCTGCATTCGCAGTAGGAGATGGGTCTTCATAGAACTGAAAGAAGTAAATCACACAATCAATAAGAAAACATTATCTATGCACTTTATTAAAATCGTGAACCAGAGGAAATTAAAGCTTAATAATCATATTTTCACCTCTTTTGCCGATATGAAGATGATACAATCATCTCCTTCAGCACTGGAGCTGTCAACTTTAATGGATGCTCCAGATTCTTGCCTAATTTGTTTGATAATGACACCACCCTTGCCAATTACCCCTCCAATATTGCCAGTCGGACAAACTAGACAAAGAGAAAATTCCATCGCACAGGCTTCATCCCGGTAATCCCCATAACCACCTATAAGAGGAGCACCAACATTCGGATTCATGAATGAACCACCAGAGTGATAGATGTTTGATGCAGACAAGAGGTGGGTCTGGGACCGCGACGGATTTTCATGAAGGCGAGATGCCACTTGAAAAAGAGCCTTTCTTGCAACTGCAGGCTCCCCAATTATCTAAGACACAGGAAAAAGAATTCCAAAAATCAAATTTAGCTCCAGTGATCTTAGAGCCCAGGAATACCAACGATATTAGATGGACAGAAAAGCAACACAGTAGTTAACTGCACTTGCACATACACCAGTAGAGTTGATACTGTGGAGTCTGGGCAGTCCCAAAAATATTGGTCGGCCAAAAAAACTTAGTTTATGGAAAATTGTTCCACAGGTCCCCAGCAGTAGTATGACAAAACAAGACAATCTAGAACGCCCTAAACACAAAGCAAATCTGATAAGCACCATTCATAATTTTGCACTGCATCTATTGGAGTTGAAACATATGATATGATGCTGGGTGGGTCAAGGATCTTGGGTTACACCGTTAAACCAATGATTCTGCATTTCCCATCGATGAAATAGGAAAAGAAAAAAAAAATATGGGAAGCTATGCAATGCAATCTTGACTCCTGACTAAAATTTATGTAGTGAATGCTTAATGATGCACATGAAACGAAAACTATTTCTACTTTGGAATGCATAATTCCTGAAAGAGAGTAAGTCTGCAGAAGCAATCTTGTTGGAATGGAACATAAAACACAAAGAACTGAATTTGTTACTTGAGAAACTTGTTACCTGGAGGAGTTCATCAGAACTCAAAGCACAGGGAGGCAGATGTTCATCTCTTAAAATCCGAATCTGAGCACGGGTTTCACTGCGTATGTTTTGTATTACTTGTCCACCTTTCCCTAAAATACATCCAATCTGGTCTGACGGCACAAGCATTCGGACAGTAACTTGAGGAATCTCTTCAAATTCATCCTCTTCGGGTACGTCATCAGCTATTATCCTGTCAAAAACCATGAACAGAGCATCTTGTGCAGGTGAAACAAACTCTCCCGTATCTCTGAAGGCATTAGTTTCCTCACTAGTACTGTAAATAGTGACAACACGCTCCTCACAGCCTGGCATTGTCTCGGCAATCCTAATGTTTGATCTACTCTCCGACCTCAATTGTTTTACAATGTCACCACCCTTTCCTATAATACTTCCTATCTTTCTCACAGGGCACAAGTAACGGTATACAGTATCTTCCGAGCTGATTCCTTGCTTCTCATCGTTCTCACCAGGGTTCCTCCTCTTACTTTCCTCATTAGCAGAGTAATCAGACTGTGCATGAAACCTTTTGCCATAGTCATTTCTGTTGCCAGCCATCACAGACGTAGTGATTATCTTCTATTCAGTATTTGAGAACTAAAACAACCTATAGCTGCAGCCACAAACAGGTTAAGTAAGTAGCTGCAGCCTGCAGCACAACTCCACCTTGAGGTTCAAAAATATCATTTTGCTTAAACATTAGCTAAACATGCACATACACTATATATGGTTTGAATGCAAAAAAATTTCAATTTTAATGAAAACATTAATCTTGATTAGTGACGCTTCTTGTCATTAATTAGCATTAATCCCAAGTATGAAACTGAAGGCACTAGTTAATCTAGAATGCGTGAAATAAACAGAATTGTGAAGTGTGATTACTGGTTAGGACTGATACACTACAAACAGAACAATACAAGGCAACAGACCAATCTAGAAAATGGCATTGATGAAGCAAAATTCAATTTTAGTGAGGCACATTTGGTAAGGAAAGAGACTAATGAATCTTAATAATACAATTACACCAGCCAAACCAATATCAAAAATGGAAACAACCCATTAAAACACATACATTGACAAATGAAATTTCAGGGGAAGAAACAGAAATAAGCAATTCAATCCATAGAGGAGTGAATTACAGCCTCAAATACGAACAGAAACAACAAACACATGAATCAGAACTCAGGGTTCAGCTAACTCCAGAATTACGATAAACCTTAAAACTGAGGCACAAAAGTTGAGCAGACAAGACATCATAGGACGGCAATTATGTGCATATCATCAAACTATTGAGCCAAGTTGAAGACAAAACACAGATCTCAGATGACAATCAACAGAAAGAAGAACAAGAAATTGCCCATGTAGAAGAAGAAGAAGAAGAAGAATTGAAGTGGGAGTGAGAGAGAGAATCGTACAAATATAGAACAGACTCGTATTGTATCGTACTCGAACCGACCGAAACAATCCTGTGTCAAAATATCTGCAGCTCGGCTAAAGCTACCGCCTTTACCATGGAGCTCGAGTTTATATACAGTGTACATATACATACATATATTCGTATATGTTTTTATCTTAGGGTTCGAACCGTCACTCCCCGTGTAATTTACTAATATGTCCTTTTTGGTTCAAGAATTGCTAGGCCCAAACGGAACCCAACAGTTTCTGGGCTGCTCCGAGATAAGCTCAGCATTCAGCAATGGCGTTTCCTACTCCTCTTGTCTCCTGCTACTGCGTCCCTTTCTTCTCCAATAACATCAGAGCTTCTTCGATTCGGACCAAACCCATTACACCAAACCACGCTTCGCTGCGACCCGCCGCCACTGACCAACCCGACAAAGCCCACATCGAACCGGAACCATCTCTGTGCTCCTGCTGCTCCCGACGACGTCGTTTCCTCGAATCGGCGGCGGCGATGGCTGCAACGGCTTTGCTTCCCCTTCCCTCTTCGCGAGCTTCAGAGCGCGACCCAATGGTAACTAGCACTTCCTCTTCCTTTACCTGCAATCAATCTCTTGCCTTTACTTGCTACAGTGACTATTTGTAGGATGTGTTGAAGAGAATCCACCCTCCTCGGCCGGATTGGTACGAGGAGTTTTATGCGTCTGCTATGGATTCGACCATGAAGTCCTACGAGGCTGAGGTTGTTTGGTGACCCCCAATTCTCAATTTGTTGTCGTTTTGTTTTGTTGCTTGCATTTCAGTTTATTGACTGAAGAAACTGTAATTGGAGTGGTAAGATAAGATTGCAGGTTACAAGGCACAACTCTTTGGCAATTTGAAGGGAAAAGCACAGAGAGTGTTGGAGCTTGGCATTGGTACAGGCCCTAATCTTAGATATTATGCCACTGCTAATGATGATGTTACTGTGTTCGGTGTTGATCCAAATAGAAAGATGGAAAGATATGCTCGAGCTGCCGCCGCGGCTGCTGGCCTGCCTCCTGGGAGTTTTGAGTTTATACACGGGGTATGTTGATCATCCCATTGGTATTGCACTAGTTAGAACTGAACTCTATGTCCTTGTGCTCTACACCTTCTAATCATGCTGTTGAAAATACTAATTTCTATTGCATTTTGGTATGAACCATTGGACCTGACCACACATTGAGTGGACTCATGGTTGCTGCCAAATAGTCTCCCCCGGAGAAGGGTGTTGCTTTTTATTGATATGGTGTTCCTGTAATGCTATAAAGCTACACAATTTTGATGATTGGTATTTAGCTATGTAGATAGGAAGCTCAAGGTAACAATTTTTTGTAAACTTCCCTTACACGAGAAGCAAGTTAAAGAAAAGTCATAATACAAACACATGAAAAGATGAAATCATTGAAATGTTTAGTGTGAACAATGTTTGATATGGTACTCTATCTGTTCCAAAGTAAGTATCCACTCATGGATTGTCGGTATTATCCTTGTATGAGTTAGTTATTACCAAAATGTGTGTGTTAGCAAGTGGAGCAATTCAGTAGTTCTTCCAGAAAGCAAACAAGGCACTTATTATGGAACCCAGGGAGTACTTTGTAGCTATCAGCTATACCATTGGAACTGACTCCGGTTTGGCTATATACTTATATTTGTTTCTTTCTCAATTAGACTACATACTACTTGCCTGTCTTGAAACTATAAAGTTGCTGTCTGCTCTATTTTGAAAGAATTGGTTTTATCAGGTGGGGGAATCTATACCCTTAGGTGATGCTTCTGTTGATGCAGTTGTGGGAACACTTGTATTGTGTTCTGTTCAAGATGTTGATATGACACTGAAAGGTAACTGAACCTTTTTCTGAATTTACAGCATTTACCAATAGCTTAATTCCCATTTTATGAATCATTTTATGTTTCTTTCCTAGTTCGAGTTCTCCAAATTTATCCCGTGACCCTTAAGATGATTCTCTGGTAAATTGATCACCTCTTGAAAAAGTTGAATGACTCTTGGATGGATCTCATTCTGAATCATCAACATGACCACATCTGAACTGATCAGCCGACCAACTGAATATAAACTAAGTTATTTCCTTTGGTTTCATTATTAGATACTAAACTATAAACCTCTTCAGTGGGAGAACTGTTTTTTTGTTATGCAAATGGATCGGCTAAAATATGACTATTGCCTATCTGTTCAGAGGTCAAGAGAGTTCTGAAACCAGGCGGGCTTTATCTATTTGTGGAACATGTCGCTGCAAAAGGTATTGAGCCTCAATTCACTTTGCATTTGCTGAGATACAAGCATACAATCAATTCAACTTAGTGATTTTCTTATTGTAAAATCTCAAAATATATTGACTTGATTGTATTCCTCGTACAAGAGAAAGACCCCTTTATACAGGGAACTAGCCTACACTAGAATAGGAAATAGGCTAG
>JAYMSY010000840.1:0-10471 GCA_036897685.1 Monsonia emarginata
AGGTTCATTTTGAGAAATTTAAGAAATAGTTTTTTGCACACAAGTCATCAATAGTTTTTTTACATGTTGAGCTTGTGTTATCATTCACCACATGTATGCAGGTGAATAGCCAGTGGCGAAAGGTTCAAGACCGCTTAGAAGATGATGAAAGATTCTTATGTCTGGAAAAAATCGAACGCTTGATGGTTTTCCAGGTATTTGACCAACCAATATCCAGCTTATATTCTTGTTATCTTAATAAAATTATTTCCTTTGCTGATAACTTCTTTTGTAATCTGAGATCATATTCTGATGTTATTTTTGCAAGGACTATATTCGTGATCTGGAAAAAGATGAAGAGGAACAAAAGAAGATACAGAAGGTAGAATGTATATAAGTAATCATTGTATTTCTGCTGGTATATTTTCTCATCATTATTATCTATTGCTGATTCAAGGAACAATTGAGGCGGATTGAGCGGAAAAACCGTGATGAGTTTCGCAAGCTATTGGAAGAACATGTTGCTTCTGGCACTCTTACAGCTAAAACTCATTGGCGTGATTATTGCTTGAAGGTATCTTTTTTTAAATAATTTTTTCATTGGACAATTGAAGCAGTATAATATAGCATGGTACTGTAGTTAGGTTCTGAATCTTGATGTCTCTTTTCATTGAGCTGTAGGTTAAAGATCTGCCTCAGTATCATGCTGTCGCATCAAACACCTCTGGTTCAACACCTAAAGATTTGTTTGAGCATATTTCTGAAGAATTAGAGGACCAGGTGACTGCCTCATTTTTTATTGTCTCAATATCTGTGTGAGATAATAGTTTGATTATTTTTGAAGGAAACACACAATATACTTGTAGCATACAGCCGTACACCAAACAGCACTATATTGTGTTGATGCAAATACAATGTCTGTACAGTGAACTTCATGGCAGATACAAGTTTCTTGGTTATATAATGTCATTTATTGAATAAAGTATATTGGTCAGAGGATAATGAACTCCACTAAACCTTACCGCAAACTAAGACTGCTGCATCTTGTCTGTCAGAATCTTTTCTAATACATATAGAAGTTGTATTTATATTTGTAGCTTTAAATGGTTTGAGTTCGATGCTCATGAGTTTCACAAGCTCTTAATCTAACCTATTGGTAACGCTAATACCATTCTTTTTTTCGGCTGCACATTTTATAAAAATGTCAGCAGTCTAAAACATATAGCTTAGCTGGCTTTATAGCTACAGTAGAGGCTACCTTTGGTGTGATAGTTACGTTACAATCTTAAACTATCCTTACCATAGTTACCAGAAATCGCTACTACGGTTGCGAATCCCGTTCCGGTACGGTCGTTCCGGAACGGAGATCGTTCGCGATCCAAAACGGGACTTTCAGCGTTCCGATCGTTCCGGTCCCGTGGATAAAACTTACCTGTCTGATTCCGACCCAATTGGCTTGACCTACTCTGATTCCGACCCAATCTGTGTTTGGTGCGTCTTCAATCCAACGCTGTGTCTTGTGTGCACGAGTAAAATTAAGAGGGGGAGGGAAAGGCCGAGAGGGAGATGGAGAGGGAGAGGAAGGGTCATCGGCAACGCAGAGAAAGTGAAGCATTGCAGCTGCGTTAGCGTTAGAGATAAAGAGAACTAGGGTTTTTAATTTTGACTTTAATGAGTAAATTATATTTTTATTAAATACATGATTTATTTTTTTACTTTTGCCTGTTTAAAATTTCAGAAAGAAAAAAAACAGGAAACTACTTCAAAATTTTGGAAACTCAATATTATTATTATTAAAAAGCGAATTTCGTTCCGAACTAATCGTTTCGAATGAGACTACCCCTATCGTTCCGCGTTCCAAAGATTTGACGTTTCCCGTTCCCGTTTTCGTTCCGCGTTCCTGGTAACTATGATCCTTACAGCTTTGTTAGTATTTTTTTTTTTTGAGGAATTTGTTAGTATTGTCATTCAATGTAAATGTTCAATTTACAACACTTTTCAAGCTGTGGGCCTTACCTCCAAATTCTCTTCTTCTTGGAGGTTTAATTTGGTATCTTTTTAAATGAATAAAAAAAGATTGCCAGTGAAATAAAAAACAACCTCCCACGTAAACAACTAACAAGCTTCTGGTGTGGTATTTTGTTAACAGTTTTAGGTGATTCTGTTGTTTTTCTCTTTGTTATTTATTCTCATGTAAAGCAGGTAAAAATGTACTCCTGTCCAAAAGAAGTGTGTCATATTTCTATTTTAGTTAGATTTGTCATGGGTTACCTATTGTATCTCTTCATAAGTGAGTCAAAATGGAGACATGGTAGCACATGGGGGACAAATGATGGAAGGCCAAAGCACAGAAGTGATAATCTTTAATTTTTGCAAATAGTCAATTGGGACACTTATTTTGGGCGGAGGGAGTAATACAATATACATGTGTGTGTGTCAATACTTGTGTGACCACCCAGTTTTGTGTAAATTATAGATTCTAAGGATGGTAAATCTATCTTGTGAGCTGTGAAGTGTTATGTATGACATTTTTTTATGATATTTATTTCCTGAAGTTTTTTTCATTAAAGTTGGGCTGGAGTTTTGTTAAGCCATTGGTTTGCCTGTTGCCCACCCATATAAAACGGAAGAGCAATGTAGTTTCTGGTTTTGACATTATTTTCATTTTATTGATGGAATTTCTTTCACCAATGAATGCAAACCTTCTGTATTTTGGCTATGTATGTTGTCTAGGCGAGGTCTGTGGTTTTCTGTTGGCTGTGAAGTGTCTCACCATGTTAATATGTGCAGGGGTTTATTGCTTGGTTTACATGAACCTTTTCATCTTTTTTGTATCTGATTTGATTACGTGCTATGAGTCTACATGAGCGTTATATTGTATTATGGTGTTTCATTTGGTGATTTATGTATAGTCAACCGAATGTTTTTTTTTTTTTTGTATTTCACTTTATATGGTGTGAGGTTTCACTTTGTTCTTTTGTATTTACAGTATCATGAAGTCAAATCCCGTGTAAAAGATGCGATTAAGCCAGACAATGTAAGATGCTCATGTTCATACCCATGGTGTTGGTTCTTCCCACATGCGTGTCTGATGTTTAACTTATTTATTCTAGATTATCACATGGTCATTTGAAGACTTTAAGGAAGCTGTCATAGAGAATGTTGGTTCCCCCCCAATATCTGATATCAACTTGAAGGTAGATTTTCTTATTCTAAAGATAGTATTTTCTCTGTTACCAGCTTCATGCAAACCAGTCTAGTCTGGCAGTAGATTTTAAGTGCTGCTTTATATTCATGCACATCTGCCTTCCTCTCTGAATTTCCCTCTTTAACCTTAAAATGCCTGTCTGTACTTCTGTTTGATATTATTGTCTCATCTTGGATTAAGTAAATATTTAGCAGTTCAGATTTCATCGCATTTTATTTCATTAACTTGGAATGGTCATGTATACCAGTAGCCATATGGAGGGTAACTGGCCTGTGTATGCTAGAAGTCATACTCTATGATCTGGCCGCATGAGTGGTGGTGTTACCGTTTTTCCTTTCAATTCCCACTTGTCAAGGTCAGAATAATTGTTGGATATGCTTCTTTTGCATGACCGATGCATTGAAATAAACTCGTCTATCATGAGAAGCAACAAGTGTCAGACCTTATGCTTACAGCTTGCCTTCTCCAAATTGCTTTATCCTTTTTAATAGTTGTTTAATATATCTTTTAGAACCTTAAATTATTTTCTACAGACTTTTTACACAGCCATTTGTGAGTGTTGTTGGCTTTGTAGTAATTTTGTCTTATATCTTTCCAAGTTGGATCCTGTGGTTTTTAGTGTTGTAATTTTAATATTTATATGAATTGTGCCAGAAGGTTTGTTAATGTATTGAACTCATCTGGTTATGGTTTTGTTTGTGTCCTGTATACTGGATTTTAATGGGAAGTCTTGATGATACTGTTCTCATTTGAAGCTTGTATATGAGGATTTACTGGAGAGGGCCAAGGACAAGGAGGAGAAAGAAGCTAAAAAGCGTCAACGTCTGGCTGATGATTTTGCTAATTTATTGCATACATTGAAGGTTATCCCCTAGCTAATAGTAACGAGGGATGCATTATCTTACTTTGTAGTATGTGCTAAAGATATGTCTCTTACAGTCCTATCTAAAGTTGGTTTGTTGTGTCACCATATTATAGGAAATAACTGTTTCTTCTAACTGGGAGGATTGCAAACCACTTTTTGAAGACAGCCAAGAATATAGGTAGTAGTCTTTGCTTTTTCTTGGACAACACTGTACTCAAATTTGTTTGCCGGTTGTTTAAGAGAATTCTCTTTACTTGTTCTCCGCATTCATGCTACTAGGTCAATCGACGAAGAAAGCAGTGCAAGAGATGTCTTTGAGGAATACCTCATACATTTACAGGAAAGGGCTAAAGAGAAGGAACGCAAACGAGAAGAGGAAAAGGTAATAAATTATCTGAAAATGATTAAATAGTTGTTCATTCCTTTTATTTATGTATGTATGTGTACGCACACTAGCACACACTCATGAGTTGAGGGTCTCACAACGGAAAAGGAAAGAACTATTTATGCTTGATTGCGTTCTCCCTATTGATTTTTGATCAACTAACTTTTGTTATATTGGGACATATTTGAGTCTGTTGATCATTTGATTCAGATTTTTAGTGTTATTTTTTAGCTTTTTATTTGCTTCTTAGTGTTGATTAAATTTTAACATACCACAGCACTTCAGGAAAGTAGCACTACGCATGGGGTACGTCCTGCCATGTGACTTTTGCCATAAACTGGGTGGTTGGTTTGTGGGGATGTACTGGATACCAGTCATTCCAGTAGATTTAGCTTCCAGCCCAACATCTCTGGTTCTTGCATTTGAGGATACCAATTTGTCCTCTGTTTGAATAATTTCTACTTGTATAACGGGGGTTTGAATTGAGGGGAAAACTGAATATTTTGGTTTACAAAAGGAGTGCCACTTCCCCTGTTTTGCACATATATATTCATTAATGATTATGCAAGGCCTTTTGGCACAATAAAGTTTGGGGACTTCGGATCCCCTCACCCCCTCTCCTTCAGAAAATAAGAAAACGATACTGCCAATCTGTCTCCATCTCATTTCAAGTGTCTACTTTTCTGTTCTGGAGTCGTTTCATGAAAATGTCTGCTACAAAAAGTTTGGTGCTAGTTAATACCTAAATGCTCTATTTAATATTCCACCTCTTGAATTTGATTCCACTTCAAAATTGCCATCTTTGTATAAGGGATCGATCACTGACGGTGTAGTCTACCCCCTTTTCATGTACAACGACAGCCAAGCCATATCTTACATAACGTAGAAATGACAATGAAAAATATAATGTTTTGTGCCTTCACTTCCTTGTGTTTACTTGGATCATGTAGTAGAGGTTCCATGTGGCATTATCTTTTGTGTCAACTTGTTTTTCTGGGAGACATGCAGGTGAGTTTATTTACATTTTCTTTTAATTTTTGTTGCTTCAGGCTAAGAAAGAGAGAGATAGAGAGGAGAAAGAGAAGCGGAAGGAGAGGGAGAGAAAGGAGAAGGATAGAGAACGCGAAAGAGATAAAGGGAAGGACCGATCTAAGAAGGATGACACAGATAGTGAAAATGTAGACGTGACTGACAGTTATGGGCATAAAGAAGACAAGAGGAGAGACAAAGACAGAGATAGGAAACACCGGAAGCGGCATCAGAGTGCTATGGATGATGTGAGTTCTGATAAGGATGAGAAGGAAGAGTCTAATAAGAAGTCGCGGAAACACAGCAGTGACCGCAAAAAATCAAAAAAGGTTTGGGAACTTCGATATTTTCTGCCGAAGATTGTTGTTAGTTTACATGTAACACTTGAAAAAAAAACAAAAAACTATCGCTCATTCCTTTTGTTTTTGGCAGCATGCATACTCACCTGAATCTGACAGTGAAAGTCGTCATAAAAAGCACAAAAGAGATTACCGGGATGGATCCCGTAGAAATGGTGGTCATGAAGAACTTGAAGATGGAGAGGTTGGTGAGGACGGAGAGATCCAGTAGGTTCATGATAATGCTGTCACTACAAATTACTTGCCTGTGCCAGATTGCAAGTTCAAATGTTTTATAACTTTGACTTCTTATGGCTTCGTATGCATACTATTTTTAAGATAGACAATTCTGTATGCAATTCTGAATTAGGACTTGGCCTAACAACTGCTCTGTCTGAAAGTACATTGGTTTTATAGTTGCTTAGATGTTGTAGGAATATGACACTGGATATGTTGAGGGAATGAAGGCTAAGAATGTTCATAGGAAAAGAAGAAACATGGGTTTGATCTAAACCATTAGATTTCAAATGGACCATTTTTTAATAGATGTATTTGTTGCACAAGGTTGCATGATTCTATTGTAAATTGACAACTGGAGAGTACTTTTTACCTGCTTACATGTTCATATGGTATATGACTACATGGGAAAAGGTGATTTGGATGGTTTGTGCTCACTGTAAAAGGGGCTTTCCATAACTTTTAGTAGCTTTCTTAGCTGAGCTGCAAAATGGGTGAGCCACAGATGTACTGTTATGGTTACTGTTAATTTCATTTGATCATGTATGTTCAAATGGCATATGCTTCATGCTTGCATTAAAAATCAACTATTTCAGGTGAAGAAGCTTTTGGGCATGAAAGAGGTCCCAAAACCATGTGCTTGTTGGGACAAATGCTACTTTCACACTAAATGCACAAGAAATAAAAACACACAAATCTTTTCCTTTCTAGCATTTACTTAGTTGTTGATGCTTTAAACATCTATATCTACCCACTCATCATTGAATTGTGTTTTGTAGATGATATATTGTTGTTCATGGTTGCATATTTGCATGCCATATGTGAATCAAATTGGTATATTCGTGTTTATAATATGGTGGAGATGAGATGAAAAAATGATGATGACCAGGGCATGTAATTAAATTGACAAGTGTGTGTTAGCATATCTGTGACTGTGAAGCTCCCAGAGAATCAACCATGTCTATTACAAGTTCTCTCCCAAGGTCTTCCAGGATGTCATCTCCAATGGCAATTGCAACTTCTCTCTTCTGTGCTGTGAAATCATTCCATTCTTGTAATGACCCTTGAAGATCCAGATTCAACAACTGGTCGACGCTTGTTTCGTTGCTAGACTGCTTTCCCCATTCCTTAATCTTCTGACAGATGAGCTTCCCGATCTCTTCGGACCCCAAAAATTCTCCACATTGTGCCTCTTTCCTTTTGTGGTTCTCTATGATCTCTCTTACACAATCAAACAGGAGCTGCTTGTTTTGCTGCAACATTCTCTTGGTTTTGAACTGGGTGGAAGAATTAGCGAGCACGAGTTCTCGCAATCCCGCGACTTGGAAGCAGCTTGGCTTCTCTGCTGTTGTGGAGGAAACAAGTAGTTCCCAGAGAGATGCTGATAGTATTGAATCTTCTGTGACTTTCTTGGGCTTCAAGGTTCTTGGATGAGATGGGTTCTCTGTATTTTTTACAAGTAGATGAAGGTAAAAGGGAAAGAAAGTTGAAATACATCATTATTTTGTAGTTCATAGAGGACAAATGGAACTCACTGTGAGACTTTTGATGAGATGTTTTCTGTATTTCTGTGACTGAGGAGCTGTGTTTCTTGCTATCTTTGATCATGTGTCTGAGCCTCCGGAACTTCCTATCTGTAGGAACCTGTTTTAGCCTCATAAGCAATCCGAATAACTAATCATATTCGCATTGAGTAGCTTATATCTATATAGTGATTCATAATTCAAATGGGATTTGATTGGGAGAGTTTTGATTCTACCTCATCTTTTGTGGCATTGCAGCTCTTGTAATCGTCCCAAGGTAAGGAGCTATGAGGTTGATCAAGTAATGAAACGGATGCTTTATCAATCTCGGGGCATGAACTACATACACTACTTGTGTTGCTAGCTGAGGAAAATCTGTGTGATTCCATTACTGGTTTGCTGTTTCTGGTCATGTGAGGGAAGCGGCCGACGTCTTCTTCTCCATCACAATTCTTGATTCTGAAGCTCTTGTTGATGAGAAGAAGCTTCCTGTACAAACATTTTAGTAAGTTGGATGAATATGGGGTACCCTTTTTGCAACATTTGGAGGTGTTTTTGAGATACCCTCTTTCAAAAAGGTAGGCCTCTAGAATGAATGGTTCTTGTTCCTCTTGGAGGAGCTCTCCAAGGAGTCTATTGGGTTTGGTTTGTGTGGAAGCCATTTGTGGTGCTTGTTGCTGTTAGTGATGTTCAAGGAGAGCTATTAGAGAGCAGCTATGGAGGGTGCAAGTTGTGAGAAGAACAGAAAAAGATGATGATTTTGATATGGGGTTGTGTTGAAAATGGAGGTGAATTGAATTGGCAAGGACAAAGCATATCTGTCAGTTTGGGACTGAGAGCATAAGAGCAAATGCAGAATGGAAGGTATTTATTTACTCAACCCTTGAAAGAGTGACAGAGTGAGAGAGAGAGAGTCCAAACAATCTTATAGCTACTATTGATATTAGCCATTTAAGACACCATGTGCACGTCAATATTGGTTTTCTTGAAACAAGATCTTACTCCCCTCGTTTCAAAATAAGTGTTCTCTTTCTGAAAATTTGTTATAAAACAAGTGTTTTTATTTTATTTTAATTAATAAATTAGTTAAAGATTACTTATTGCATACTTTTATTAGTTAGATAAAATCGAGTCATGTTGACACTCAAAACTAACCGACAAAAAATCAAGAATAAAATTAAGAATCATTAATTTTTATACAATTAAATGACACTTATTTTAAGATAGAAAGAATATTTTCAATTAATTGCATGTAAAACAAATTTATATCGCGATACGATAGTTTGGGGTGGGGCAACATATACTAACAAAAAATTAAAAAAAAAAGACATTTTCTTGTTCCCACTCCATACCAATGAGCTAAGCCTTGGTTTTGTGTGAGTTTTATCTACTCTTTTCTATTCCATTGTTATGTCCAAATCATCCCATGTCCTTTCACCTTCTCTCCACTTTATGAATATTATTACTGAATCATGCAAATGGTCCCAAATTTGTCTTCATGCCACAAACAGAAGAAACTTCAATGCTGCTTGGATTGTCTCTTCTTCTTTGGGCTTTTCTTTTTATCTGTTTTCTATGCGTTTTCACACATTTGGTGGTTTTGGGTATAAGATTATGTACCTCCCTTCCCTACATGATTTTTCTTTTTTTTTACCTTCTTCCCTTTTCCTCTTGTACCAAACCTTAATGGACTTAACATGAAATAGATTCATCACACTGTTTATTTCACTCATTTGATCACTTCTTTTGGTTATGTTCTCTATAAAATTTACTAAATAAAACAAACACAAAAACTACTTCCCTGTACTATTTGTATAAACAGTTTTTCCCTGCTCTTATGTGCCAATTGCTCAAGAATCTATACCATCTTATAGAAAAGCATATTTGGTGATCTATAACTAATATACTAACTCCTCGCCAGCGTTAACCTAGTGGTGGAGATGTGGCAGTTAATGGTAGAGGGTGTGAATTCAACTCATAGGAATTGCTCCACCTCAATCTCTTATCTTTATTCTCATGGGTGTTCATTTACCTGGTATCATTCATCGTAGACTTGGTTGTCACTCGGGATTTGTTTTGCGAGGGGATGTCTCGGTGTCAATATAATATACTCCCTCCGTCCCATTTTTTTTGTCCAGCTTTCCATTTTGGGCGTCCCATTTTATTTGTCTACTTTCCATTTTTGGAAAGTTTTTTTCTATTGGAATTCCTATTTTGCCCTTAAAATTTAAATTGTATGAAAGTACGTGCCATTAAAAAGTAAGAGCAAAAATGTCCAAATACATAAAAAATAATTTTTTTTAATCTGCGTGAGAAGTGAATGGGACAAAAAAAAATTGGGATGGAGGGAGTACTGTCTAAAAATAGAAACGAGAGATAATTATCTTAGTAAATATGAGACATTCTTTTTTTTTTGGGAAAAAGATAGTATTGTAGTGTAGCATTTGCTTTTGGAAATATTATGAGAAAAAGATTGTTTAAAAAGTTGCAGTCCCACTAAATTCAAACATTCAAAAGACAAAAAACAATCTCAGTGGAATATGCTTTCAATAATTTAAGCAACATTTTCCCTGAATTAGTGGATTTGGGATTCTAAACATGATTAAATATTAAGACACCAAATTTCAAATCCAACAAATACATCATAGGATTGTAATCATCCTCTGGAAAACTATAGCTGCACATGTTGTAACTACCCAGATTGATACAAAATATATAGATCAACTGATTCTGATTTAACCTTTGAACTAATTTATACTTGGGGGTTGGTTTTTTTTGGTGGAGATAATGAACCAATTGGATTGGGAATTAGAATAAATCTGTTACACCTACCATTCTGTTTTTTGCTATTATTTTGGTTGTGTTTGGGTCAATTGTTTGTTGGGGCTCACATAAGCAAGCCACAAT
>JAYMSY010000841.1:0-10465 GCA_036897685.1 Monsonia emarginata
GCACGGGTTACAAACTAGTTTCTAAATGTTTCAAAATATGACAAAACATATTTCTAGATATATTTTTGTAGTCGTTGGATCGGATCAAATCAATCTTGATCTTAAATCAGTGGAGTCTCTTGTTTACGCAAGTTCTCATTCGTACATATTCACTCACTTACTCTAGAAAAGTCTCCTTTAAGCACAACTACTCGATCTACTCTCTCTATAGAATTGTAGTCACTTGTTTTATAAGTTTACGCAAGTGTTAGCTTGATCTTAGCAAAATAAGTAGGAGGGTTTGACTAAGTGTCGCACAGGTTCACGAGAATAGCAAAAAATGTTGTGATAGTTAGTATCTGAGCTACATTCGAGAGAAGGGAGAATGACACACGAGATTGTTAGTGATAACGAGACCCGTTTGGTCAACATCAAGAAGAGATCATTGTTAATTTAAGTCTCAGATCTTGTGTTTGTGCTAGAGAACAGAGTGACTCGCGCAGAGGGGGATCTCAAGGAGGAAAGTGATAGTCTTGATGCAATAGAGGATAAGTCCATGAAACTGACTATAAGGCTTAATGAGCTCCGCAAGGAAATCCTTAGCACCTTAAATGAGCATATTCATCCAATAAATGATTAAGCTGGAACGTTGGAGGCCATGTTGGTAACTTTGCAGGAGAAAGTAAACAATTTGAAAGTTGACCTCAATCTCTACAAGGTGGTATTGGCTAATGGAGGTGGGTCCCATACAACTTGTTTCAAAGGTGGACATCCCTAAATCAAAGACTTTTTTGGGAGGCAGATTGGCAAAGATGTGAGAAACTTCCTTTGGAACATGGAGATTTTGAAGTTGTTAGGCTTTGTGTTAAGGAATAGACTTCTACTATAACTAGGACTCTCTAATACTAGTAGTAGTACTCTTGTATACTACTCTCCCTATATCATGTATACATGAAACCCTAATTTTAAGTATAAATATAACACACCCGCACACCATTTTGTGTGTGAGAGTGCATTCATAACAAACTAATCTCATATGATATTAGAGCATGCGGATCAATTGGTCTTGGGTTCAAATACTATCGTCACCCTAATTATATAAATTTACCAGCACAGAGATAAAAGTGTGTGTATGGACTCACATGCTAATTGGGTAACACCCTCGTATGTGAGGGAGCATTTTAGAGTATAAATACATAAAGAAGTTTTCAACCATATATCAATTTGAAGTTTTAGTTGAGTTGTTCTTATGACATGATATCATACTTCGTAACGATGCTAGTAAGTTGTGTATTATTCCTTTGTATTTACTTGATTCTGCTACTTTGTGGTGGCGTAAGAAAACCGAGGAGATGAAGAAATATACTAGCAACTGTATTACTTGGGAGGAATTCTAAAAGGAGTTCAAAAAGTAGGTAGTTTTATCTTGAAAATGTTGAAGATGAAGCTAGGGAAAGACTGCACATGTTTACTCAAAAAGGGCCGATCAAGGTTACGTGAAGGAGATAATAATGTTAAAGATTCATGATCATATAAACAAGGAAATATCAAGCCAATTCAAAGATGGAATGACTAATTGTGCTCAAGCAAAACTAAGAAGGTATCATATGCAAAGCCTATTTAAGGCAATTTTAGTAGCGAAGTCCTCAATCAATTTCTCGAGGAATCATAATAAGAAGGATACTAAAAAGGATGGTGGTATGAAAAATTGCAAAAAAGAAAATAGTGGGGGAAAAGCATCCCAAAAACACTTTAAGGAGGGCAAACCAAAATATCAAGGAGAGAAGAAGAAAGAATTTGGTAAACCAATTTTCTTTAAGAAACTTTTAAAGCATTATTTGTGTGATTAGTCTCACACACTTTGAGAGTGCCTCAAGAAGCCTGCTATTGCTTCTATTGAAGTAACGTAGGAAAAGAAAGAACCCGAAGAGTCGACAAGAATTAGTTCTTTTATGCTCCTTACCGCTATCAAAACTAAAGTGGAGAGTGAAAGGCAAGATTCATGTATGTGGAGGCCCAAGTCAATGGTCAAAAATTGAAAGCTTTTCTAGATACGAACACCTCTGATCTTTTTGTATCCGTTGAGATAGTGAAGAAGTTGGGGTTGAAGAACATAGATGAGGACTGTGAACTCTGAGCCCAATCCTGCGGAAATGATGACATGTGGTGTGAAGATGTGCACAAGGTAGTGGGAAAGGAAAGACGACTTAACTATTGTGAAAATGGATGACTATAACTTCGTCATTGGATGAGATTTCATTGACAAAGCAGTAGTCATCTCGATCTCATTTGCCAACTCAATGTGCATCTTGAAAGGAAACCCTTACATAGTGTGCCATTACCGAGAAAATTATCTATTGGTAAGATGTTATCTGTTATTCAGTTGAAGAATGATATCAAACAAATGCATCATACTTTTCTAGCAGTTTCAAAGGTAGATGAAAGTGTAAAGAAGGGTAGGCCAATTATACTAGAAGAGATGGTAAAACTTTAGGTGTAATTCCAAGATGTGATGCCTCAGGAGTTTCATAAGAAGTTTCCACCTAGGAGGAAAGTTAACCACGTAATTGAATTGGAGTTGGGTGTATGAGCCTCTAACAAGAGTATCATACAAGATTGGTTCCTCTAAGTTAGATGAATGAGAAGGCAATTGTAGGATCTTTTGGATGCCAGATATATTCAGCCTTCAAAAGCTCTGTATGTCACGCGAGTCATGTTCCAAAAAAAGCATGATGATTCTATGAGGATGTGCGTAAAGCCGTAGACTACCAGACACTAAACAAGCTCATGGCGAAGAACAAATATCTTACGTCGCTTGCAGCGGATTTGTTGGATGATGGGTTTGGTGGATCGAAGTATTACACCAAGCTTGATCTAAAGTCAAGATATTGCACCACAAGAAAATGAAGGAACAACGACGTAACATAAACGTAACATAATGTCGTTGTATAGGACCGACATCAACACAAATAATCGAAGAAAAATAAACGTAGTTGTAACTAGGCCACGACGACATGAATTGGTGACGTGAATTAGCAAAGAAAAAAGAAAACGTTGTTGAACGACGTTGCTCTAAAGTACAACGACGTTTAGTAGTGACATCCTTCTAGACGTCGCCGTATTTTTTTGGTGACATCCTTAAAACGACATTGTAGTCCTTGAACGACGTCAAAAACAACGACGTCCCAATACATTTCAATATACGTCGACGTCATTATACAACAACACCCTCATGCCCTATGACGACGTTTTAAGGACGTCGTCGTGTCCTTTTTTGTGTGTAGTGCTAGCACATATGAATTGCGGAGAGAGACGAGCATAAGACCCCATGTGTGATGTGGTATCAATAAAAATGCCCTACGTCGTGCAAAGCAAAAGGTAGCAACATTCTAGCTAGGAACAGTCTCAAAGTTTATATAAATTTTGGTAGCGTGAGGGCGAAGCCAAAAAGTTTTGTTAGTGGGGAAAAAATTGTTATATTGAATGATAATAATATAAAATTTAAGTTATTAAGAACGAATGAATAGAATTAACAGATTAGATGAGGTAAAATTGAAAATATGAATAAGAGTTATTGTAAAAAATATAAAAATACAAACAATGTAATAGACCATTATAAGAGTTTTACATCCTCAAAATAATTTGGTAAGATTTCTTTTGAGTTTTATCAAACACTTCCTTTATCAATTTGTGAATTTCAAATTTAAAAAATGAAGAAACACTCATTTAAATTAAATTTTGATTTTTTTACATAACGCATATTTATAAAATTTTAAAATAAATATATGATATTTCAACCAAACAAAAAACTATCTCCCTCCTCAATTGCTCTCGCTCTTCCAGTGCTATTGATGGTGAGACCGAGAAAACTACCAGACTGATGCTTTGCTTTCCATTCCTTATTTCCATGTATTATCATAAGTAACTTTTAAGATCACTTGCTTATTTGGGACGAGTGAATAAGTAATTTTTAGAGAAGTGCAACTAATATGACATTCATTGTTAGAGCAAGAAGCCTTTTGAATAATTTGCGCTTAAGATTCACATCTAGACTTGTAAGGGTCTCCACAAGTGCCTCCAGTAGGTTAGGCCTTGCAGGAGTGTGACATGTAGGTGACACGCAAATGTCATTTGTATGTTTTGTACTAGTTAGTTGTATGAATCTGCATGAGACTTAATTAAACTGTCATAATAATCTAATAAGTTACCTTTGCTCAAATAAATGCACTACATATCTCTTTTTTAAAAAGATCGTATACGACCAAAATAAGATCTAAATAATACATGTGCCCAAATGACACTTATTTAATGAGTATTTTATTAAATAAGATTAAGAGGTAATAAGTAGTAAAAACAGTAAACAAATGAGCCATAAATGTCTAGATTCATTATATGAATATTCTTGACTATATATTGATATATTACTAAATTCTTTAAAATAAGACAAAACATATTCTTAGATTTATTTGTAGCCATCATATGAGATCAATCTTGATTGTAGATTGGTGGAGTCTCTTGTGTATATATAGAAAAGTTCTTATTTGTATTTATTCACTCACTTGATAGAAAATTCTCTTTTGAGCACAATTTCTCTATTTACTTTCTCTCTGTAAAATTGTGTCACTTGTTTTATAAGTTTTCGTAAGTGTTAGCGTGATCTTAACCAAGTAAGTAAGAGGTTTTGGCTAAGTGTCCCACAGATTTGCGAGAATAGAAAGAGCATCCCGCGATGGTATCCAAGCTACGTTCGAGAGAATCGCTCGAAATTATTAGTGATGATGAGACCCGTTTGATTAACACGAAAAGAGACCATTGTCCAAGTTTCGAGATTTTGTGTTCGTGCCAGAGAACAGGGTGACCCGTATAGGGAGGGAACTCAAGGAGGGAACTAATAGTCTTCATGCAATGAAGGATATGTCCATGAAACTGGCTATAAGGCTTAGTGAGCTTCGCAAGAAAATCCTTAACACCCATTCAATGAATGGTCAAACTAGAACGCAAAATACCATGTTAGTAGCTTTGTAGAAAAAAAGTGAGCAGTTTGAAAGTTGAGCTCAAACTTTGCAAGGTGGCATTGGCTAATGGAGGTGGGTCCCATATACAACCTGTTACCAATGTGGACGTCTCTAAACCCAAGGCATTTTGGGAGGCAGAGTGACAAAGGAGTTGGGAAACTTTCTTTGGAAATTGGAACAATACTTAAACTTTCTTTGGAACTTGGAACAATACTTTGAAATTGTTAAGCTTCGTTATGATACTAGTAAGTTGTGTATTGTTCATTTGTTTTAATTTGTTATGCTATTATGTGGTGGCATAAGAAAACGATATATAGTGGTTCATAACTCCTTCTTAGAGGTGTTACGTCTATTCTTCAAAGGTTTTCATTGTAATCTTATTGAAATCAAAATCTTACAAGAACAAATCTTATAAGTTACAACACCAAATGAAAGTAAGAATAAATCTTACAAGTAAATTACAACAACATCTTATCGAGAAGTAATCTTACAATTATATAACACCAATAAAATAACAAATAGATATGTAGATATCTACCCCTAATTTTTAGCCTCAAGACCAATAATGACAAGACGAAGATATTAAAATTAAAGAATGAGAAAATATTGTGTAACTGAATTTTACTTTGTGTCAAATCCTCCTCAGAATGAGAGGCGTAAAAAAATGACAATAAGACGTGGCAAGAGAAATATTTGTGCATACATACAAATAGAAATGAAGTTTTTTAGAATTTAAAAATGAAATATTTTACTCCCTCCATCTCAAAATTTTTGTCCCATTTACTGTTTGCACGTAGATGTATTGATAATTTTGTCCTTACTTTTTATTGGCACGTATTTTCATGCAATTTAAATATTAAAGAAAAAATAAAAATTTTAATAGAACAAACTTACTAAAAATGAAAAATAGACAAAAAAAATTGAGATACCAAAAATGAAAACCTAGACAAAAAAAAAATGAGACGAAGGGAGTAACAGAAAAGGAAAAAAGAGGAAGAGGGACATTGGGGTAAATAAACGCACAACAAATGAGAACGAGAACCTACTCCACTCCCACGTCATCCCGTGTCGCCATCCATAGCACAAAACCGCACTTGCTCGCAGTCGCAGGCACACACTCATCATCTTCTTTCACTCCTTCCACATTTTCTTCTGGTTTTGAACCAAATTAAGTAAAGTATATACATGGAGAGGCAGAAGAGCTTCTACAAATCCACAAAATTGTTGCTTTTTTATTTCACAATTTTTTCTTCTCTGCTTTTTCTCAGTTTCTTCTCTGTTTGGTTTGTCAAATCTAATCCCCGACAAGCTGATCTCCTCCTCTTGAACGCTTCCTCCCTCAAATCCACCCCTGTTCTGGAGTTGGCCAATTCATCAGCATCCACAATGGGAAATCCAAATCTCATTCATACCCTTTTTAGAAAACCAGCTACAAAAGGAAAGGAGAAGCAGGTGGTAGAAATTGCTGCCGATCTGGCTCTGGCGGCTACAGCAAGTATGCCAAAGAGGAGTGGAAAAAAAAGGACTTCTTCAGAGGAAATCCAAGTCCAGAGTAGGAAGAGAAGTGTGGATAAAAAGAGAGCGAGCAAGGGAAAGGGAAAGGGAAAGACAGAAGAATGCGACATAATGAAAGGGAGATGGGTGTATGACGAGAGCTATCCTCACTACACAAACAATTCATGTCCTTTTATTGATGAAGGCTTCAATTGTGTGAGTAATGGGAGGTTGGACAAAGGCTACATGAAATGGAGATGGCAACCGCAAGATTGTGACATCCCAAGGTAATAAGATACTACTACTACTACTACTGCGTTTCGTTTCATACTGTATCCTCACCACATGATGGAAAACGAGCCTATATATGCAGGTTCAATGCTACCAAAATGCTGGAATTGATTACAGGGAAAAGACTCGTCTTTGTGGGGGATTCCATCAATCGCAATCAGTGGGAGTCTATGCTGTGTTTGTTAATGGGAGCTATCAAAGACCCTAAGAAGGTCTATGAGACCCATGGCCGAAGAATCACCAAAGACAAGGGAAATTATAGCTTCAAATTTCTGGTATTTGCTCACCTTTTCCTCTACAATTATACGCTAAGCGTTTTTTTTAAATCTGATTTTGAAAAATAAATATTTTTTTTCAAGACCCTAATTAATATACTCTCTCTCCTCCCTCTATAGAATTGTAGCCGCTCCTCCTTCCTCCTTCCTCATTCTCTTCTTTTATCTTTTTTTTTGGTGCATCAGTGCAGTGGGCACCTTCCTCCTTTCTCTTTTGTTTTTTTTGGTGCATTAGTGAGCACCTTTCTCCTTCCTCACTCTCTTCTTTCTCTTTTATTTTTATTTATTTGGTGCATCAGTGAACATTCACGCTAGAGTCAGTCCCAAATCCTTCCCTCCATGTCCTCAACCAATGGGCCTTTCTATTTTCTTTTCCTTCGTCACTATATTTACATAACACCAGTCCACTGGCGACCTCCGACCACACCACCACACGCCGACGACATCTATTTCCGACGAGACAATAACCTCTGTATCTCCAGCGGTCAGAACCGGTTCATCGGTTTTGACTTCCACCAGTTTTTGCTCCCAAACTGGACCGATAATGCCACCAGTTCCCGATCTGACCGGTCGAACCAATCGGTCCGGTCTGGTTTTGACAACCATTTCCTCGAGTGAAAGGAGTTTGCGTTGTATGGCGAGAGATCTGCAACCTTGAAATTAGAAGAAACTCCATAAATGTCGGGCCGCTTAGTCTTCAAATATCCATTTTCAAATTTTGTCTTGTTTTTCCCTTTTGTCAGAGTTCCCTCTCTTATCAAATGGGTACTCTCCTTGTCTTCCTCATATGTCAAAAGCAAGCATCTGGTAGTAAGTTTTAATTTGACTTTATCCTTCTCAAGGGAATGCAAATTGTTGTATTGGCATGACCTTTATGATTAGCTAAGTGATCATATTGCCATGGTATTCCCAAAAGTAAATGATAAGCGTTCATGGGGATGACATCACACCAAACCTTATCCCTGTAATTTCCAATAGAAAAGTTAACAAGATATTGTTCATTGACTTGTAGCTATTCCAAGCCCTATGGTTGTGGATGAAACTTTGTGGACAACTGAAGCTTGTCAACTATATGTGTGCATTCTCACAACTTTCATTATCGATGATAATATGACATGTTTTACTTCCTACAGTGCCTAGGGTGTGGAAGATGTCATGTCATGATCAGGGCTCCTCTTCAGAGATGTGTAAACTTCATCTGACCATTAAAGTTGGACCTTGATTTAGGGGAGTGATCACTTCATCATGTAGTAGAGGTTTGGTGTGGTTAAGTTGACTTGCTTTATACTTTTCTTCTGAGTCTATGAGCAATGAGTTTCTTTCAAGTATAGTGACAACTCTTCGATTCCGACAGTCAGAAGCGATGTGTCTGTAGCCTTGGCACTTGAAACATTGTGTGACCCTTTTAATGTTGGGTTCTTTTGTGGCCTTGGGTACAAGAGCATTTGTGTTGGATATTGTCAATTGTTGGGGTTCACGAGCGATCATCGTCTGAGTTTTGGAGGAAGGGAGTTGAACAAGGTTGTTTGGTAAACCATCTCTCGAAACTAAGTACTAGTTTGCTAAGATATTCAAAGGTTTAATTTTGTTATAATTGTTACGATGGGTGAGAGGAGATGAACGGAAAGGGAAAATGAGTATACGAACATTGTGCCCGTACGCTTGGCCTCTTCTTGAACTCACCGGAGAAACACTCAAATACGTTCTTTCTCTCTTTTTTTTCTCTTTCTTCATCTCTATTTGCCAACCCTTTCTCTGTATGACCGAGAATGATATATATAACCCTAATGAGAAGGAGGGCTTTGCCCAACTTATTACATGGACCACCCTTCGGACCAGAGGTAACTTGAATTCTAGGTGGTGCATGAGTTCCCAAGTTGTCAAAGGGTCGTAGGTAATAAAGATCTTGATTTGATCAGTACCTACCTCCCTGCACAGACGACGGATCTTGCGTGAGGAGGTAGTCATAAGTTTATACGCATGGTTCCCTTGATATGATTGTATAGGTAGGATTGTGTGGCTAGTTTGGGCTTCTATAGTATCGGCCTTTAGGGCCGACCTACAACCTAATCGTCGGGTATATAAGCTGGTCTTTGTCAGGGACCGAGGTTGTTGTATGTAGGTCGAATCTATCCATCCTACGAAAGGATTGGGCTTTGGTATTTCTGTTGGGCATTGGTACTTCATTATGTAAACCGAGAGTGGTTGTGGGACCGAGGTATTTCAAATAGTTCAGTTATGTGTACACATAACACTTGCCCCCAAGTCTTAGGGGTAGGCTTGGGTCGCAAGACTTGTCAACACCGAGCTCGATTTATCTGAGATATCTCTTGATTGAGTCCTCAAAGATAGAGGGAAAATGGTTTGTTCTTCTCTCTCTTGAATGTCACATATCATCATTAGTCTTTCAAATTCCCTGCGTATTCTTCAACCAAAAAAAGATCTTGACGTAGATTTTGTAGTTCAATAAAAGTATCATGATAATAATGGTAAGGAAGAAACTTACATGATAACTCATTTTGCATATTTTCTCATGTTCGGAATTCAGTTTTGCTTCTCTTTTCATCTTTTTTGCTTGAGAGGTTTTCCCAAATAGAGGCATATTTCTTTAACTTTGCAGTTACAATCTTCACCTTATATTCATGGGTATCTCCTTAAGTTGAAAGACTTTTCTCTAGTGTGTGAAACTAATCCACGAATTCATTTTGGTAAATCTCCCTTCAAATTTAGGATTATCGATTCTTACATTACTGATGTTGCAATTAGGTCTCCTTGGACGGTGACTAATGGTTAACGAGGAATTGCTTTCGTCAATGTCTTCAACTTGACTATTTTGATATTTTAGCGCATCTTGTTAAGCATCGACAATTTCCTATAGCACTTGAATTCGGCGTTTCATGTCCTCCATATCCATTTTTTTAGTATCTATTAGATTTTGTCTTCCATAAGGCATTTTCCTTTTTTAATATATATTTTAATTTTTTAATAAAAATTAGATTAAACTAACAAAACGAGGTAAACTAACTAAAGTAGGGGCTGAAAAGGGTTTAAATGGGCAAGATATTGACCTAGTTAAAGGTGGTGACTGCTAGTCAAAACAATCAATGTTGACCCAACATTTAATGGGTGACATGGCACTGATTGGATTGGAACATTACGGGTGATGTGCCGCCCGCTAACTAGTTTGATGACATGACATGCGACTAGACTGAAGAAGCTAAATCAGGCCTTTTGTACTTACTTCCACAAAGGAAGCGTGGGCTTCCTCCATATCCATAGAGGAATCCTTTTTGTCTTGGTCCCAATTTAAGAATAAGCAAGTTCGAATTAATGGAATACTGGTGCCAGAAATAACCCGAATAAAGCTGCCATCCCCATAACGGATATAATTAACAACTCGAAGTTGTATAT
>JAYMSY010000842.1:0-10464 GCA_036897685.1 Monsonia emarginata
AAACCCATTATAGGTACTCTAATGGTTTGTTTGGATACCATCATTTCATTTGAAATGATGGATTTGATTCAAATAATTTGTTTGGCAACTTAAAGAATTTGGATTTAGATTTAACACGAATCCAATGAATTTGAGAAGAACAAATTTCAAAATATCAAATAACAAGTCCATCCTATGGAATTTCAATTTTATAAAACCAACTTCTTTCATGTTTTAACACTTATTTATCTCTTATTTGCGACTTAAATACCGCTCTTGTACTCGAAATACAAAAGAATCTAAACACTGAATTTAGATTTAAAATCCAGAATTTCAAATAAAATTATAATATCCAAACACAAACAAAGAATGTTCACAATATCCTTAGTTAAGGTCCAAAGAGCCTATAATTCACATTGCACAAAGCCACGAGGCTAAACTCTTTTGGAGACCCAAGGTAGGGATAAAACAAATGTATGTATAATTTTAGAACAAGAATGTAATAAATATTTTGAGTCTGAAGATCTCAATCCGTTGTAGTCTAGTTGGTTAGGATATTCGGCTCTCACCCGAAAGACCCGGGTTCAAGTCCCGGCAACGGAAATATTTTTTTTATTTCCCTCGTATTTTTTTTTCTTTCCATTTTGAACAATCAGAATCCAAAACCGGAGCGAAGCGGCAAGGCAAAAAAAAAAAAAAAAAAAAAACTAGATTTCAATACAGTACCTGTACTGTACAGCTCCAACAGTGAGTGAGTGACAGTTCGATGGAGATGGAAGGTCTTTCGAAGAAGGAAGAAATGGAAGTGGCGATGGTGAAGGATGAAGAAGCCGACGATGAATACGATTCCAAGGAGAGGGTCCTCCAGAAGTACTTCCTTCTAGAATGGAAGCTCGTCAAGTCACTCCTCGACGCAATCGTCTCCGATGGCCGCGTCTCCGATTTCACTGCCGTCCACAAGATCAGATCCGTTGTAAATACTTCACCTCTTCTCTATCACCTCTCTGTGATCAGCTCAATTTTTGTCGATTCGATTGTTCTGATTTAAAACACTCATTGGTGGTTGGTAGGTATTGGGATTTATCGATTAGGGCTCATAAGTTTTGAACTTTGAAGTTAAATTATGATTATTTGAGATATTTGATTGTGCCCATTTTGAAAATGTATTGGCTTTACTTGTTGGATTTCTGTTGGACTCATTTGGAATCTGAAACACTGATAATTGATTAGTGATTAGGTTTTAGATATGAGATTCGTGAATTTATTTTTGTTTGTTATGCAGTTGGACAAGTATCAGGAACAGGGTCAATTACTGGAGCCGTACCTGGAGAGCATTGTGTCTCCTCTAATGTACATTGTCCGTACTAAGACGATCGAATTAGGTGTAGGCTCAGAAGCGATTATTGAAGTGATCAAGCCCATATGCATAATCATTTATTCCCTGGTTACGGTTTGTGGTTACAAGGCTGTTATTAAGTTCTTCCCGCATCAAGTTTCTGATTTGGAACTTGCGGTATCTCTCTTGGAGAAGTGCCATGTTGCCAATTCTGTGACTTCGCTGCGGCAGGAAAGCACGGGAGAGATGGAGGCTAAATGTGTGATACTTTTGTGGCTTTCTATACTTGTGTTGGTTCCGTTTGACATTTCTTCGGTTGATACTAGTATTGCCAACTGTGAAAATGTTAGTGAACTTGAGATGGCCCCTTTGGTTGTGAGGATATTAGGATTTTCTAAGGATTACCTTTCAAGTGCGGGACCCATGCGAACAATAGCTGCCCTGCTGCTGTCAAAGCTTGTAACCCGCCCAGATATGGCAAAGGCCTATATCAGGTATCTATTGTCATGCATGTCCACTGTTATTCTGCTTGTCTTATTTGTACAATGAAATCTATCATGGTTTTATAACCAATTGCAGACTGCAGTTTTGAGAATAATGTGTACGACGTACAAAAAAATATAATATGCACTGACATATCCGTATTGGTGTGTATGTGCACAACTCCACACAGACAAGACTACATGTGTCTGCTCATGTGTTTGTTTCTGTTATTTTCCTTGTGGTTAAATTTACTGTGCATTGCTGTTTTTTCTTACATGCCTCTTTTTGTTTCTTCTTTAGCCTTATTGAGTGGACTCATGAAGTCCTTATTTCTGCCTCGGATGATGTCATGGGCCACTTCAGGTTGCTTGGTGCCGTGGAAGCACTGGCTGCTATTTTCAAGGTTTGTTTAATTTCTTTTCAGCCTCACTTTTTCTTTGATAGACTAATTTTTTTTACCATTAATCATTTTCATGTATGCCTGCGGAACATGATAAGATATTTAACTGATATCTTATTAATTCTGAAATGAATAAAACTGATCCTGTTAATTCTTCCAAATGAAAGTTATTATGCATCAGTTTCTTTGGAAAGGATAAGGCGGATGTTTTTGTGTATCTGCTGTGCTAATATAGCATGCCACTCATATCCCTTCTCACAGTTCCTTAACCCCAATTAGAAAAAGGAAAAGAAGTTATTTTGTTAATGTTAAGTTCAGGAATTCTTTCGGATGCTTATGGTGCAATGTAACATACTTTTTCATTGGCAATATAAGTCCTTATTTCTTTTGGCTTCTTTTTCTTTAGCATTTGGATCGCTTAATTAGTTTTGTTTAGCCAGGCTGGTAGCCGGAAACTGTTACTTGATGTCGTTGCAATTGTCTGGAATGATACGTCAGTATTGATCAAGTCTAGCACTGCAGCTCGGAGTCCATTACTTCGGAAGTATCTGATGAAGTTGACTCAGAGGATTGCACTTGCGTGCCTCCCTCATCGTACACCAACCTGGCGCTACGTGGTCAGTGATATTTAATCTTCTTATATCAGAACCCTCATTTTCCATGTTTTGATAACTTTCCACTTATCAACATTTATGATTCCATTTGGTTTAATTGTCATTTTACATCTTTGCATTTTTGTATTTGCTTCCTGACCAAAGTTTACCAGCCCTTGCATATATATGCTCTGCCAGTATGTTCTAACTACCAGAGTTTGCTATCATGATGCATATGCGTTTTGATTAGGCATGTCTTTAGATGGAAAAACCCTCAGTTCCAAGGGTAATGTGTATAGTTTGATAGTCTTATTTTCCAGTGTTATGCAGGAAACTTGACATAAACAACCATCCTGATCTAGCATTTTCATGTAGGATACTGTGCATGGTTCCTGTCTTTAATATAAGGTCCTACTAAATAACAATAAACAAGGGTTGTGGGAGAGGTGATAGAGACCTCATGTAATACGCAAGTGTGTAGTTCCAATCCCCATACCATCGGTTATTGCCTATCAAACATCTCATGTCAAGTTTTATATGCAAACTTACTTGAGTAGTATTCACCCAAGCATTGTAGAAGCAGTTCTGATGTTTCTTAGCGGCAACTTATTAAATGTGTGATAGTAGTCTGTTATAGATTGACTTGATCCCTCTTATGTATATCTCACCATCAGGTGTCAACATTTGTAATGCGCTGATGAAAAGTTAATGTAGAAAGGAGTATATTTTACAATACTCTTTTTACAAAGCAATAATACTATTTACTGTTGAGCAGTTGAAATTTGTCAAATTTTGAGTTGACCTGGCCCATTCTGGCTTGAATCTTGATGCTTTGCTGTGCTGGGTGAATTGAAAACTCTCTTGTTTGTCTGGTAGCCATTTTTCTTGAAGCATATGTAATTAGAGAGAATAATATGTTTCTTTTACCTTTTCTGTTCTCTATTTTGTAAAACATGGTGTCAGTTGGACATTTGTTTGTCAGTATTTAAATGCTTGAGTAGTAGAACTTGCACTTATGATGCTAAATTACAAATCTAATGTATTTATTTCCTTAACAAGGTTTTTTTTTTAAACAATGTATCATTGCGTACCTCATCAAATGATTTAAAATTAATCCTATTCTGCTAACACTCTCTTCCCTCTATACGAATTGCATGCAGAGCAGGACAAGCTTACTTCTTGGAGAGAACACTTCTTCAAACACATCCAGGAAAATTGACCAATCCAATCATGGTGTAAATGTTGAATCTTCCTACTCTGATCAAAGTTCAAGCTGTGTGGAAGATGAAGATATGGATGTTCCAGAGAATCTGGAAGAGATTATTGAGATGCTTCTTTCTGGTCTGAGAGATACGGTATGTTAGAGGGGATGTTTAGTTTCTTATCTAAAATTAAAGTAACTACTGAGTTCTCTGAATCTGTATTCTGATATGTCTAAAATCTGTTGTCTAGCATGATCGTATATTGTTGAGATATCTCTAGTTCAGTCCATCCTGTTTTATTATGCGTTATGTTAGTGTTGTTTTTCTTTGATATTTTTTATAATGCAGGACACTGTTGTGCGTTGGTCTGCTGCAAAAGGTGTAGGTCGCATTACCTCACGTCTAACGTCTGCCCTTGCTGAAGAAGTCTTATCCTCTGTACTGGAGCTGTTTTCACCAGGCGAGGTATAATGGTGTTGTTGCCCCTCTTTTGTATCTGTTGTGTTCCACACTGTTTAGTCATTATTATGTGGCCAAGATATCTGTGTAATAAAAGCATACCTTGAGGTGTTTTAATCCAAACTTGCACCTATAACAAACCATCTTTCTTAGTGCATAGTTGTGCTGACATGTCACTGTTTGCCAGGGAGATGGTTCATGGCATGGAGGTTGCTTGGCTTTAGCCGAATTGGCACGTAGAGGATTGCTCTTACCGACCAGTCTTCCCAAAGTTGTACCTGTTGTTGTGAAGGTTGTCTGATTTTCATGGAGCATAATAGTTCCGCACCATTTATTTTTACTGAAAGCTGAAAATTTTCAAAGTTAATATTAAATTCAACCCCCTCACCTCTGTGGGATCAGAAAAAGAAAAAAAAAGTAGTCTTAACTACCCACATGTTGCACGTAATCTGTCCCTACATTGTTCTCTTAAGGTGTTAAACTTGTAGTCAGGCATACACCCCCCACCCTTACTCCTGAATCCTGATGTGGTATTAAATCTGGAGAGCCTGATAAGTAGACCTGCAGATTTATTCTGTTCTGCTGTTGCTCTCTTCAGAAAGGAAGTGCTTATTACTTCCATTAGTCTCATGAAAATCAGGTTGCATTTTTCTAGGCAATTTGTCGTCCAGGGTATATGATTCTGATTTCTAGGCTGACTATGCATCCGATATTGATAATTATCCTACGTTATTGAAATTTTAGTCCTTTGTTTTTCTTATGCTTATATCTTAGCCATGTTGTCAGTAACAAAATAAAAATATATTAAACAGGCTTTACATTATGATATTCGAAGAGGTCCCCATAGTGTTGGATCTCATGTACGAGACGCTGCTGCCTATGTTTGTTGGGCATTTGGTCGTGCGTATTATCATGCAGATATGAGGAATGTATTGGAACAGCTTGCACCTCACCTTTTGACAGTGGCCTGTTATGATCGTGAGGTACTACAAGTTTCATTTCTTACATTATCTGTTTTCCACAAAGCACGCACTTTTTCTTTGTCAATGCATTCAGACGCGTGTCTATGTTTTTTTTTTAATTGGACATGCTGACAGACATCCCAGGGCATGTTGAGACATTACAACCGAAAGGACATAGACAAGCTCCTATCCATGCTTAAAAAAAAGTACAAATTTAACAAGAGAATAAGTGATTTTCTTTAAAACATACTGATTTTTGTTCCTACCATAGGAAACAAAAGGTTTTCTTCTCTTTCATCCTCATGTTTTTTCTTTTTGCTTAAAGGTGCAACTGAAATAAGTGGATTAATATTTTCTAATTGCAACAAAATAGTTGTAAGTTTTTCAAGAAAGTTACATGCACCGTGTCTGTCATATATTGTCCCGTAAATCATGTACATGGGCATCATTTCAGTATAACCAAGTGAATGGTTTTTCTGCTCAGGTTAATTGTAGGAGAGCAGCTGCAGCTGCTTTTCAGGAGAATGTTGGAAGACAAGGAAATTACCCTCATGGCATTGACATAGTAAATACTGCAGACTATTTTTCACTGTCATCTCGAACAAATTCTTATCTACGAGTTGCAGTCAGTATTGCTCAGTACGAGGGATATCTTTATCCATTTGTGGATGAACTTCTGTATAGCAAGATCTGTCATTGGGTATGCTCAAATTATCATTTTAGTTTTTTCTTTCAATTTAGCCTCTTCTGTAAATGGCTCTCCATTTTGTTGCACTTTTGATAGCTGAATGCTTGTAGGATTCACAACTTGCTCTTGATTGATGTCTTACAGGACCGAGGCTTGAGAGAACTTGCTGCTGAGGCCCTTTCTGCTCTTGTCATATATGATCCTGAGTATTTTGCAAACTATGCTTTGGATAAGTTAATTCCTTCTACTCTCTCGTCTGATTTGTGCATGCGCCATGGTGCGACCTTAGCAATTGGGGAAGTTGTTCTGGCTTTACATCAGTCTAAGCATGCTCTTTCCAATGGTTTGTTTTCTTACTTCTGTTCCTGCAAACTTATTACTCGCTGGAACTGCAATCAGAAACTTTTATGTGTGACTAAATTAGTGTAGACCTTAAGATGATGAGGGCACCAATAATTTTTGGCGAGAAAGGAAAATTTATCGAAAACATCTTGGTAATGGCAGTACCATCTCAACATCCGGAATACCATGTAGAAGCCAGCAACATAGAAGCAGAGTTTGTTAAAATGCAAAAGAGCACGGAGATGGATGGTTTATATTATATTTTGTTTGAACATCCATTACAATCTAAAAGCAAATCAAAGGGAAAAAAAATAAAAGTGATTTGGCCTCTCCAAAACTGATGAATTGCAGTTTTACCTCCAGTTTGCACATTACAAACATTACTGATCCAATTGAACTCATATAACTATTAGTTTTTCTCAACTTTGAAAAGAAAAGTTTGTCACCGACTCTATCTCTCTGCTTTTGATCAAGAGCTAGAAATTGTTTCTTTCCTTTTCGTCTTTGACTGCATGAAACTAATGATCCTTTTGTGTCAATTCTCTTTTATAGAAAAACAGAAACAAGTTGCTGGTATAGTTCCTGGTATTGAAAAAGCTCGCCTATATCGTGGAAAGGGCGGTGAGATAATGCGTTCAGCAGTTTCCCGGTACATTGAGTGTATCTCTTTATCTGGTATTTCCTTGCCAGAAAAGATAAAGCGAAGTTTACTTGATACTCTTAATGAGAATTTAAGGCATCCCAACTCTCAGATACAGGTTTATGTCTTTGTACAATAGCATTTCCTGCATATTGCCTTGTCTTACATTGTCATACTTACATTCATGTATCGACTGCTTTTATTCAATTATTATTTTTATTTATCATTTTTAGGATGCCGCTGTTAAGGCATTGGAACACTTTGTTCGGGCATACCTCATTTCTGACCGTAAAGGTAGTAATGATGATATAGCCTCAAAGTATCTGGGACTGCTGAACGATCCTAATGTAGCCGTAAGAAGAGGATCTGCACTTGCTATAGGTGTTTTGCCATATGAAGTTTTGGCTAAAAAGTGGAGCAGTGTCATACAGAAGCTTTGTAGTTGCTGTATGATCGAGGTACCATTTGTAGAAGCATTTTTTAAGTTATCATAGTTTCTCATGGTGCACAACTACAAAGGTGACAGTCATGTGACTAGATTTTTTTGGTATTCAGGATAACCCTGAAGACAGGGATGCTGAAGCACGGGTAAATGCTGTCAAAGGACTAGTATCTGTATGCGAGACATTAACTCAGACTCAGAAGCGTTCTGAGGAAGACGACTCATCCCTGTTTCATCTGATCAAGAATGAAGTTATGATGACTTTATTTAAAGCTCTCAATGACTATTCCGTAGATAACAGAGGTGATGTAGGTTCTTGGGTTCGTGAGGCTTCAATGGATGCTCTTGAGAGATGTACATACATTCTCTGTAAAAAAAGAGATTCCAATGGTTCCAAAGAAAGGTCAAATGGAGTTGACTCTGTCCCAGAGTTGTCTACTAGTGATCAAGTTGAAAACGATCAGTTATATTCATTCTTTGATTCAAGTCTCGCTACCAATTTGATTGGGAATCTTGCAAAGCAAGCTGTAGAGAAAATGGATAAATTAAGAGAATCAGCTGCGAAGGTCATCCAAAGACTTTTGCACAACAAGACGATTTTCATCCCATTTATACCTCAGAGAGAAAAACTGGAGAAAATTGTTCCCGATGAAGTGGACTTAAAATGGGCGGTAAGGATTTATTGATTGTTCTTCAATTTACCTGATTCATATTTTAAGCTCCGTCACCAAATATTATATATGCTTGCTTGTAGGTACCTACCTTTTCATTTCCGCGTTTCGTGCAATTGCTCCAATTCAACTGTTATAGTCAGTTTGTGATGTCTGGATTAGTTATTTCAATTGGTGGGTTGCAAGATTCTCTGAAGAAGGCTTCACTCTCAGCTTTGTTAGAGTATCTTCAAGCCCCCGAGACTGAGGACGACAATGAAAAAGGTTCTAGAGAATATAGGCTCTCCTTAGACATACTCTGGGTTCTCCAACAATACAAGAAATGTGATCGAGTCATTATACCCACTTTGAAGGTAATTTAACTACGAAACACATCCTTGCATTAAAACTTTCTAATATTTTAGTTGATTTTAGGATTGAGAATCATTGTTTTGTTTCATCCTGGACACCTGCTCCATGGTTAAGCTACATTTGCAGCTTTGCAATTTAACCATATATATCTACTTGTGACTTTGTTCATGCACATTAAATCATCACATTGATAATATTTTGTTTCTTTTCCTTGGCAGACCATTGAGATCCTTTTCAGCAAAAAGATATTCTTGGACATGGAGGTCAGCATACATCATTAATATTCTTATTTTCTTGTTTGATTTTCTGGTGCCATTTAACACAAAAATATGATTTCTAGCATTTTCGATACATGAAATTTAATTCATGAAGCTTGGTCTGGGACCAAATCTAGTTCATTCTTAAATCGATTTAACAGAACTATCAAAGGCAACTGACCTGTCAAATTCTAGATGATGTTGCAATAAAAATAGAAATAATGGATGAGTAGACCGTCAATACAGAAACTCGTCTTTGTGCTATAACGCCATGGTGGGTGAATTCTAATATTATCCGACATTCTACTTGCAGGCTCATACAACAACCTTCTGTTCTGGTGTTTTGGATGCCTTGACAGTTGAACTGAAGGGAACAAGGGATTTCTCAAAGTTATATGCAGGCCTCGCTATACTCGGGTATATAGCTTCAGTTTCAGAACCCATCAATAGCCGAGCATTCTCTCAACTCCTTACTTTCATTGCCCATCGGTACCCAAAGGTACATTTGCATATTCTCTTATCACGCATTGCTCGGTTGCTTCCGAGTTTAACATTGACACATTGTGGGATCCAATACAATTGATTTTGTTGATGGATTAGGTTCTTGACTTTTCTTATGTTTGCCCGTGTTCACAGATTCGCAAAGCTTGTGCAGAGCAAGTTTACCTTGTTCTCTTGCAAAATGGGAATCTAATCCCAGAAGACAAATTAGAAAAAGCACTGGAAATTATTTCTGAAACTTGCTGGGATGGAGACGTGGAAGTGACAAAGCGTCTGAGATTGGAATTGTTTGACATAGCTGGTCTAAAGGCGGGATTACTAAAGAGTGGTAATGGAGCAGCGAACAAGAACGGCGAGAAGAGACCGGCAGCCAGTGATGAACATGCATCGTACTCGTCGTTGGTCGGATCATCTGGTTTCTGATTGTTTCAGTGAGTGCCAATGTTGTACATCGGTAACATTTTTATCCTTGGCAAGGTAGCTTAAAGTTTGATTTCATTTGTTGCTGGAAAAAAGAATGTCACTGGCTGATGTGTATGGTTCCCAGAATTCAACTATTTTTTGTTTCTTTTATTTGTAATGCAGAGCTAGAGTTTGAGTTATCACTTAAAATCATACTTTCTTTTGTCATTACTAATTCTTTTTAGCCAGAATATTTGGTACTTGTTATTTACTAATTTCAATGAATTGCATTTAACATGTTTTTTCTTATAATATGGGAAACATAAAAGGGGTAACCCATGCACTCGAGAGCTACACGATCGGGATAGTCTTCTCGTGGGCTAATTGGTATAAAGGAATGTATAAATCTTTCACGACCTACCGGTTGTAAGTTTGAGTCATACCCACTGGACTACGACGAAAATGTCACAATATGTTTTCAACTAAATTAGAGTTTGCTCAATTAATCAAGGCACTCCTGTAGCATTCACAATGGTTACAACCATTATGGGTATGTTGCGGACCGAATACTTTGCACCCTAGATTTGCATCCGGAAGTGCAGGAAGACGCGAAGAAGCCTCGCTGAGGTTTTGCGGATTCAGGAAGGCGCCATGCAGGATGACATACAGGCGCCATGCAGTCGCCACTTGTGCAGTTGTAGACATGTAGGCTAGACACTTGTATAGGTCTATAGTGGACTTACTCCAATGGATAAG